>JAEIGL010000074.1:0-73201 GCA_018903715.1 Zaprionus davidi | reverse complement strand
AACTCAGACTTGTGAACAGTTTTGCAAGCGCTGTATTTACACCGGCAACCAAACTGCGCACGCAATAGCAATGATGTGTGTGTGTTTATGCACAAAGTCAATTCTTTTTGCACAGCCAACACGACACGAATTTAGCGGTAGGCAAAGAAGAAACCGAAAAGTGGGCGAGCGAGATGGGTTAAACTGCCGCTACGCGTGAATGCTTATGTGCGTAAGCAAAGAAACCGAAAATAAAACGAGAGCAAGTGCAACTTCCGCTACGCGAGAATGCTTGCGGTATATGAAAAGTAGCGGGGGTGAAAAGTTGCAGCCACTTATGTACACACAAAAGGCATATTTGCACTTATAATGTTTTGTTTTGTTTTCACTTTTTCTATTTTTTTTCGCTGATGTAGCAAACGCACTCTACTCAGTTTCACGTATTTTTTATATGCACAAAAATTTTGTTTTTGATTTTGATTTTTTCGTATTGTTAATACACTTGTAATATTTTGTTTTAGTCTTTGATTTTGATTTTTTCGTATTGTTAATAACAAAAATTTGGTCTTTGATTTTGATTTTTTGTATTGCTAATACACTTGTAATGTTTTGTTTTCGCACTAACTAAAATTTCGTCTTTGATTTTGATTTTTTCGTATTGTTAACACACTTGTAAAGTTTCCACATTTTTCGCTGATGTAGCAAACGCACTCTACTCAGTTTCACGTATTGTTTTATACTAACAAAAATTTGGTCACCGATCGCCTTAATATTGGGACAACTAGCCATGCTTGAAGATGAGTCTACTATGCCCTCCCATCTTAATTCACAAGAATTGTATAACATTAAATAGAAGGACAACAGTTGCAATGTTTTGTTTACATAATTAGTATGCTTGATCATCGACACGGTTAAGGTAGCGATCAATTAGTATGCTTGAGGACACCCTTATCATAAATCATAACAATTGTTTCTTCTAACACCGCACACGCGCATACACACACACACACACCCTCTAACACCTCACGCACAATTACCTTCACACACACCCTGGAACACATTTACCCTCTAACTCGTTTGCATACAAACACGATCATGCCTGCTCAAATTCACATGCTCCCCTCTCAACCTTTAATACCGCACACGTACACACACCCTCGAACACATTTACCCTCTAAAACGTGTGCAAATTATGTAAGTCCGGTTAGTCCAGAGATGATTATATAGGTTTGTCCAGTTTGTCCTTCTTTAGCTGAGGTTCGTCTTGGACACTGTTATGAAGATTATGCTGGAGGGCTTTACTTCGCCCCCTTAGTTATTATCACTAGCCTTGTGGCGATAGCGATTTGATTGCAAATAAGAACAATTGTGTTTAACGGCAATAAGCCGGAGCAAGCTGTGGTTTATTTCAACACAAGATTTGAACTGAGTAGAAGACAATATTGAAACTAAGTTTACCCTCAAGCAATGCATCGCGCCACCACAAGTCGGCAAGCCGACTCAGCATTTCTTGCAGCGTGAAGCAACACTCCGAATAGGAAGTGTCAGCTTTCCGCTGCCAGGCGTTCTTTGCGTGGAGCGCTGAACCCAATTCTGGCGTGTCAGCATTGTTTATACAAAGCTACTTAGTCGCTACGAAGCAATACATTGTTAGCTGTTAACTACTCCTCCCTCAAGTTTATGACCGTCCTCGGTCATGTTGAAAGTGTCGATGGTGCGCTGTATCTCCCTGGAGGCTCGTCTTCTCCTTATTACCAGATAAAGGGCGAGAGAGCCAATCAAACCGAAGTTTAGGACCACCCCAGCCACGAACCAGATTCTAGGCGAGCCTTCAGATGCCATATCACCCATAATGTTTTGGATGGAATGTAGGTTCTCGTTACTCATCCGGTGTAGCAGAGGGATGCTGAGCACAGGGTCGTGGCCGACGATGCTAAGTAGTGGTGAACGCACAATGCCTGGCTGCTTGCTTAGTGTTTTCCGTAGATTTACGAATTCGGAGCCGTTGATGATTGCCGTTCGCTTGAAGGTTACCAGGTAGGTTCCCTCTATCAATGTTTCGGGGCTGCCATCAATGCTAACGCGAGCTGCGGCTTCGTTGATAATCACAACGCCGTCATCTACGGGGTTTACTTCTCGCAAGTGGCTGGGTTGAGTGTGGCATTGAGCTGCGTTTCCAGCATTGAGTGAGCGCACGCAAGTTTCGCGCCGAGACTGCTCGCAGAACGTGTAGTGTGTGGTATCTGTGCATCCGGTGAGCGCAAAGGTGTCATGTTCGCATTCAGCCAGTGTGTCCTCGTCGAGGCGCAAGATGGTGTGTTGGTGAGATACAGGGTAGACGGCGACTTTCTTGCAACTGAACTTGACTCTAGGATAGGCAATTAAAATATGAATGCTATTCTCGGACTGGAGGACCCTGATCTTAGATGCTTCTATTAAGCTGACAATTGGGGTATCCTGTTCTACAAGAGACTTCAAGTCGGCATGGTCAAGAATTGTGGGATTTATAATGTTTGATTTGGCCAAAGTAATAGTGAGAATTAAATTTTGAATTTCTGTAGACAGCATCCTATTTCTGCTTCATATAAGTGTGGTGCTTCATATAAGTGTGGAGTGCCAACCAAGTCGCTTTTACGGGCAGATCACCTTATTGATGGTGTCAGTTAACTTATTTATCTGTTTCTGGGTTTCGGAATTTATAGTTATCTGCCTGGAATTAGACTCTACTAGTTGGGCATCTGTGATCTTAATCTTTAAGAGGTCCGTGGCGTCGGGAGTACCCACCACTACCTTTAAGGCTGTACCTAGGAAATCTAGACTCCTCCTATGGTGTACTTTGAGAACGGATAACAAGGTTCTAAGATGGTCAGTATCGACCTCTAGCAACTTACGCATATGTGAATGGGGAAAGGACTCGGACAGTTTCTGTGTTTCATCTATCATACTAGCGTACTCGAAAAGGTTTCTCGAATGTTTCAAGAGGTCACGCTGTTCAAACACCCGCACATCCCCATCTAACACAGGAATGTAGTTGGCATGCGAAAAGTCGGTGATCCGAGCATTCGCTACTACCAAGGACATGAACATCATGAGGGTGAACCTGGAAATTAAAGACAGGGTAAAACTACAGAGGTCGGGTTTTCCTTAACATAACTTACTAACTAACTGTAGAGGAGATGCCTACTTGAGGTTGTCCTTGTGGACCACCCTCCCCTTAATAAGAACAGACGCTCCCAGATCTGCCTGCACTTTTTGCTCCGTGCATAGTGGGGTTAGCTTATTTCCTAACCTCTTGTTGTTTTTTACAAACACGTGTTCTCCCACCGCAAACACGCGGTTTTGCCGGGATGGGTTGCATCTTCCGATGCTGTCTTGCTGAGCCTTTACTAATCTTGCCTTGATTCCTAGGCAGCGCTCGTGGGCCCCTGGGTGAACCACCTCAATTGGTCTCTCACGAGTAACAGAGTGCACGGTTTTGTTATATTCTATCGTTGCCCTCAAGATTAGTTCTACTGTGTCATTCGTTTTTTTGTCCAACTTCAGGCACCTGGCGATTTCTGCCAATGTGCTGTGGAACCGTTCAACTTGGCCATTGGACGAGCTGTGGAGTGGGGGCGTATTTACTATGTCAATGCCGGAGCTGTTCTTGAGCGTTGAGGTGACAGTTTGTGAGTTAAATGCGGGCTCATTGTCACAATAGACCATTTTGATATTGGGGAACAGGTTAATAATCTGCAAGAGGGGTGCTGTTATGTCCACTATTGTTCTAGACACCACTGGTTGCACTATTGCAAATTTAGAAAATTTGTCGATACACGTCAGGAATAGCTTCCTGTCGGTTGAGAATATGTCAATATGCTCCATCTCACCTGTATAGCTGGGTATGGGCGTTTCCCCAAGCTCTTGCTTTTTCGGGTGCCTGTCATACTTTGCTTGGGTGCAGACCCTACAATTAGCTACTACTTCCTTAGCTAAACTGCCCATTTTAGGAAAGTAATAATCCCGAAGGACTTGTTTAATGTTTTCCTGGGCGGCTCTGTGAGCACGGTTGTGCTCAGCAGTGACGATTTCGATCTGTTTTTGTCGGTTATGTCTAACACGACATTCTTACAGTGACGAAATTGGGTGGCTGGAAAGTGGGAAATGAGGTCGTGTTGGACGTTTGCCAGAGTGGGCAAGTCGCAGTGAATAGCGTTCACGACTTTAAGTGTTACCACTTCCTTAAGTGTTTTTAATAGCCAACTTTTATCAGTAAAGCTGATCAAGTGGCGAGATTTGCTTCGAAAGAGCACCAGGTTCCGTTTGAGCGGAAAACGTGCTGCCTCCAGAATAATCTGGTTCCTGAAGCAATTTAACGGTTTGTCCGTGGTCTCGACCGTGTAGGTCAGGGAGACCTCACTGTGAATGGTCGCAGCGTCTGATTGGGGTTCGTTTTGTTTCAAATTCTGCCTAGAGAGGGCGTCTGCCACGAAATTTTCTTTGCCAGGTTTGTAGAAAACCTTGGCATTATGCTGGTCTATGTAAGATTTCCACCTCTTTATCTTGGCATTCGTGGCAACAGCGAAAGTGAGGGGTTGATGGTCGGTGAATATATTAATTTCCCTAGAGCCATACTGGAAGTTCTGTAACTTACCTAGGGCCCATACAATCGCCAGCAATTCCCTTTCGTTTGTGGCGTAGTTTTGCTCGGGCTGATTGGGGTTCGTTTTGTAGGGCATTCAAATTCTGCCTAGAGAGGGCGTCTGCCACGAAATTTTCTTTGCCAGGTTTGTAGAAAACCTTGGCATTATGCTGGTCTATGTAAGATTTCCACCTCTTTACCTTGGCATTCGTGGCAACAGCGAAAGTGAGGGGTTGATGGTCGGTGAATATATTAATTTCCCTAGAGCCATACAGGAAGTTATGCAACTTACCTAGGGCCCATACAATCGCCAGCAATTCCCTTTCGTTTGTGGCGTAGTTTTGCTCGGGCTGTTTAAGGGTACGCGATATCATGGTGATTGGCCTGCCCTCCTGGGATAGGACTGCACCGATACCACTTGCCGAAGCTTCTGTAGTAAGGTCAAAAGGCTTTTTAAAGTCGGGGTATTTGAGTATAACATCCTCAGATGCTAGTATGTTTCGCAACCTTTGGAACGCGTTGCGTTGAGTTTCATTAAACTCAACAGGAATTTTTTTAGACACGTGTTTACTCACCGAACCATTTTCCCCTTTTAGGATATCTGTGATCGGGCGGGCTATGGCAGCAAAGTCTTTGATGAAGACTCTGTAGTAGCTGGCTAAACCAAAGAAAGACCTAACCTTGTAAACGCTATCTGGTTCAGGGTACTCCTGAATGGCCTTCACCTTTTCCGGATCGGATTTAGTTCCGTCCTTACTGACAATAAAGCCGAGGTATTCTACACTCTCTTTAAAGAACCTAGTTTTCTCCTGGCTTACTCTCTATTAGCATCGATTAGGCATTTTAATACCGTATCGATATGGCGGACATGGTCGGCCTCATTTTCTGAGAAAATTATTACGTCATCTACATAGACGTAACATATTTTCCCAATTTGTTCTCTTAGTACATCGTCTAAGGCTCGTTGAAAAATGCTGCTTGCATTCCTCAAGCCGAACGGTAAACGACAAAACTCGTATTTGCCGCCGTTTACCGAGAACGACGTCTTCTCACGGTCATGTTCCGCGAGGTAAATTTGGTGATACCCTGATTTGAGATCAAGGGTAGTGAAGAATTTTGCCTTTCCCAGATTCGCTAGAATCATGGGAATGCTAGGCATAGGGTAACGGTCCGGGATAGTGCGCTCATTGAGCTTTCTGAAGTCTATTACCAACCTCTTGTTCGGGTTACCGAACGCGTCAGTGCCCTTTTTGTCAACAACCCACGTCGGGCTATGGTTTTCAAGAACTGCTACCGGGTATATTAGACTTAAGGTACCTTATAATTTATTTAAAGTTAAATTAATATTACTTAAAATAATGTGGCGTCGCTTCATGCGGCGTCACAAACTGAATAAAATAAAATTCGAAATTAAAAGCAATTACAATTTATACGAAACTAAATAAGTTTAAATAAGTTTTATGATTCATAATTTAAAGTAATTTTTAATTAAATAAAATTTTAATACGCGATTAAATTTTACTATTAAATAATTCAATTAGGAGTAAGTTTCAATATTAACGTGCTATAAAATTCTGCTATTAAACATTATTGATTATTAAATAAGATCTATATAAATTTTAAATCAAACACAAATTAACTAAGTAATTGAACGGATTTATTAACAAATCTTAAGTGACACAATTTAAAATATTTTGTTCCCTCATTTATTTTATACACTTAAATAATTGATTCTATTGCTATAACCATACTTAGTTACGCGTAATCCATACTAAACAAATTGACTATTCGATATCACAGTAATTCTTTACCTCAATGGAAATTTCCCCTTATGGCAAATTTCAACAATTTAATTAGACCACCAGTGCTCAACTTAGAAACAGAATCTGAGGCAATAAACCGAACAGAACCTAACGCACATTATCTAATTCAACAACACAGACAAGTCGCAAGACAAGAAACACACCAACAAAATAGAAACATAATGGCACAGCCCGAACAACTAGCCGAAATCGTTCGTCAGATTCTGGCCGAACAATTCGCAACTCTCTTGCAACAAAGTCAAAGTTCTAGCTTTGATTTCGCAAATATCGAGAGCCAGGGTATTAACCCAGAACATCTACATAATTTACAAGATTTAGACAAAGCCCCCCATATTGTAAGATCTTTGCATGATTTTTCCGGTGACCCAGCTGAATTCGGTTGTTGGAAAAAGAGTGTAGATAGAATATTAGAAACTTATGCTCACACTGTAGGTACAGCAAAGTATTTCGGTATTTTGCACACAATTCGAATTAAGATAAAAGGCATCGCAGACATTGCCCTCGATTCTTATAATGTCCCGTTGAACTGGGCAGCAATCTCAAAGTGCTTAACATTACATTATGCAGACAAACGAGATCTTTCCACCTTGGAATATCAAATGACAACAATATTCCAAAAGCCCAATCAGACAGTTGAAGAATTCCATCAAGTTGTTTACAGATATTTGTCTCTAAAAAGCAATAAAATAAGTTGCATGGAATTGGGCAGGGAATCAGAATTGTTTATGACCAAGATGTACAGGGATAAAGCATTAGATACCTTCATCCGAGGTCTCCGTGGCGACCTCCCACGGTTGCTGGGCATAAAAGAACCCACTGACTTGCCATCTGCTTTGAACAAACACTTGGTGAATACACAGAAGCGGTTGACAGCAATGACCAAGAACCACAGCACGACTATTCCTATCTCAATTTTTTAGGGTAACTGACTCCTTACTGCCATACTTTGAATGTAAGGTGAGGAGTGGAGAAATCTTAAAAATATTAATTGATACCGGCTCTAATCGAAATTATATTCAACCAAAACATGTCTCAAACACGTTACCAAACAAAACTATATTCAATGCTGTCTCTGTAGGTGGCGATATAAAAATAACTCAACACAAAAACACCAATTTATTTAACGATCTAAATACAATAGTTAAATTTTTCCTATTACCAACTCTCAAAACTTTTGACGCGATATTAGGCAATGACAGCTTAAAAGAATTAGGCGCAGTCATTGACACAAAAAACCAAATTAATGCATTTAAAAAAAGGGCACAAATTTTCTCATTAAAGAAAAAAAATTTGAATCAGTCAATGTAATAATACCAAGGTTGGTTCACCTTACACACAATCAGCGATTTGAATTAAATCGCTTACTCAAAAATTTCCCAAACTTATTTGCCGAACCGGATGACAAATGACCTACCTCACAAATGTGAAAGCCGAAATACGAATAAATACTGACACACCAGTTTACTCTATATTTTATCAGTACCCAATGGCTTTAAAAGCTGAGGTTGACAAACAGGTTAAAGACCTTTTAGAGAATAAAATAATACGACCATCGCGTTCTCCATATAATTCACATGTGTGGATCGTTCAGCATTTTCCGTAAACAATGGAAAGTACGAGTTTACTAGGTTTCCCTTTGGTTTAAAAAATGCCCCTTCAATATTCCAACGCGCCCTTGACGACATCCTTAGGGAACACATAGGAAAGATTTGCTACATTTACATTGATGACATTATTGTTTTTAGCAAAGACGAAGAGTCTCATTGCAAAAATCTGAAAACAATTTTTGAAACACTAAATGCCAACTAGACAAGTGCGAGTTCTTTAAGAACAAAGTATTATAGAATTCTTAGGATTCGTTATATCGGATAAAGGAATAGAGACTAACCCAACAAAGGTAGAAGCCATAGCTAACTATCCGAGACCAAAGACCTTAAAGGAATTAAGATCCTTTCTTGGCCTTTCAGGATACTACAGGAGGTTTATACTGGGCTGTGCTATAATGGCCAAGCCACTGACTGATTTGCTTAGAGGGGAAGACGGACGCATTTTAAAGGGAATGTCGGAAAAAAAATTGATTCACTTAGATGATAAAGCAATAAAAGCATTCGAACAGTTGCGCAGTACACTGATATCCAAAGATGTAATACTCCAATACCCAGACTTTGATAAGGAATTCACACTAACCACAGACGCCTCTGACTATGCGATAGGAACAGTATTATCACAATCCAACAGACCAATTTCATTTATATCTAGAACACTTTCCAAATCTGAAGAACAATACGAAACGGCAAAGAAAGAAATGTTAGCAATACATCGGGCTGTTAATTTCTTTAAGAGATATCTTTACGGTGGTTCAAAGGTAAAAATCTATACCGATCACGAACCACTTACGCACGATTGCGATTGGAAAGGTCGGATAGCTATTACACGGATGAATATAATAGAGAATTGCTCTACAAGCCAGGGAAAGAAAATGTAGTAGCAGACGCGCTATCGAGGTCACCAAGGCAAGTTGAAATTAATTCATTGACAGCAACTCTACATAGCGCTCAAAGTTCTAGCCACAATTTGATATCATGTGTTGAATCTCCAATTAATGTTTTTAAAAACCAAATTTTTATACTTAAAGAGCCACCTGATTATAAATTTACCCTTCCATTTCCCACATTCCATAGGCATACAATATCGCAGCCAACATACTCAGACGATGATTTAATACAAATTTTAAGAAAACATCATTATCCCACAGTCTTTAATGGCATTCACACAACAGAAGATATAATGGGCCAAATACAACGAATTTATCCAGAACATTTTCGATCTTTTAAAGTCAGATTTAGTCAAAACCGGGTAGAAGACATAGTTAATGAATAAAATTCAGTTATCCGAAAAATGCTATTTTCCCAAAATGAAATCTAAAATTTTAACATTAGTAAAACAGTGTCAGGTGTCAAGGAAGGAAAATATGATAGGCATCCCACAAACCCAGAAATAATGGAAACCCCAATTCCTGAGTTTCCGGGACACACAATCCATATAGATATTTTCTCTACAAAAAAAAAACTGGTACTTACGGCAATTGACAAATTTTCGAAACTTGCGCAAGCAAAATTAATAAATTCAAAATCAATAGAAGACATAAGAAAATCTTTACATGACATCCTATTCTATTTTGGCGTACCAAAATACGTCGTAATGGATAATGAAAAATCTTTTCATTCCGCTACAATAACTTTTATGATGAGAGACCAGCTGGGCATACAAATTTTTAAAGCACCCCCTTATAAAAGTTCCGTAAACGGACAAATAGAACGGTTTCATTCTAGCCTCGCCGAAATTATGAGATGCTTAAAAACTAAACAGGTACACCGAACTTTTGAAGAACTATTAGATTCAGCTGTCTACGAATACAACTTCACAATTCACTCTGTAACAAAAAAACGTCCATTAGAAATATTTTTTGGCAGAAATATAACCACTGACCCAGGAGAATATGACAAAAGCAGACAAGACAACATCGAAAAACTGAAATCAAAACAAGCAACAGACTTAAAAAACCATAATGAAAAACGCAATAAGATCAAAGAGTATGAGCCAGGGCAAATAGTGTTTATAAAGCAAAACACAAGACTAGGTTCTAAACTATCCCCACGGTAAAAGAAAGAAACAGTAAAAGAAAATAGACATACAACTATTCGTTCACAAGAGTAACATAAAACAAGAGTAATAATAATAAAGTTTTTTTTAGTCCGATACTGCCTAAATAAACATGTCCGTATTCGTCTGAAGTAAGAAACATAAAATGAAATAAAAATTTTATACAAAATATCCTCTAATTCACAACTGTTGTCCGTTTGCGGGTATCGATCCGATCGTGAGGGATCGGCCTATACCCTCAAAAAAACTAATTCGTTCACCGGATAAATGATTTCATATAAATTTTTTTTTCTTCTTCTTCTTTTCCCCATTACAGGATATATTTAATTTTAATGCTTCTGCCATTAGCATTGGCAAATAAGTAAATCACTAATTAAGGATTAGGAAAACTACAAATATCATCAAATAAATTAATCCATCTAATAGACCTAGAACAGCTAGAAACAGAATTGTACAAAATACGAGAACACACAATTAATGACTTAAAAGAAAGCTACCTCTACCATAAAATAACATACGAAATAGTTCGGGCATTTTCGGCATTAAGTACTCTGACCTCAAAATATCGCAAAGTTCGATCAATCAATTGGCAGGAAACCCGGATCATGACGACTTAACTACGATCAGTTAATAGTAAATAAACAACTCCAAAGTAGAATCAACAATCTCAAATATGCTTACGAACTCAATAAAAAAGGATAACAATTTTAACAATGAAATAACAACAAGTCTGCAAGATCAGGTCAGATTGATAAAAGAAGAAATTGTAAACATTAAATATGCCATTCAATGGGCAAAAATTAACGTATTTAACACACTTCTTTTAAATGAATTTGAACTAAATGAAGTAAATAACATTTTTCAAAAAATCAATATTACCTCTTTATCAATTGAAGAAATGCTAGAATTTGTTGACAGCGATTATCTATATCATCAAAATACCAGAACTAGACCCCACTACTTATCAAGATATGTTGATAAAACCAGTTATAAAAAATAACTCTATTGTGCACTTAGAAACGAATGAAATATTTATAGCACAAAAAGAAATCATTAATGTACCCAAAAACTGTAAAATATCCAATTACTTAAAAATATGTAAAAAAGAAAACACTGTTAATCTAAAACAAACAAAATGTATTGCTAAGTTAATAGAGGTAAAGGATGCACTGTGTGACTTCAGTAATGCAGAAAATATTCAGGAAATAGAGGAGATCGATGACAGCTTAATATTACTTAACAACTACACCGGCAACTTAATACACAACAACATAACCTACAATCTAAAAGGGACATATCTGGTTCATTTCTGGAACGATAACGTTCAAATAAATAACAAGCAATTCAACAATAAAGAAAAATCTATCCTAAAACCCGGAACACCAATAATTGACCCATAGAAGTGGAGAGGTTAAAAATGTTGTCATTAGAATCACTGGAGGCCCTCAACATCAAAAACACAAAGCACTTAAATAACATAACAACACACTCTACCATAAACCGCATAGCGATCTCGTGCTTACTGGGCACCGTCATACTTCTTTCAATAATTTCCAAAATCGACTTTAAGCTCAGAGAGAAAGTAACCATTCAAATTCAACAAGAGCTTCCCACGCTTAATAATAAACTTAAAATAAATAATTTAAAGCCAAAGCCGATACAACCCAAATTCAACAACATTCCCTATTTCTAACACCCACTTGAGGACAAGTAGGATCCTGAGGGAAAAAAAAAAAAAAAAAATTTTTTTTCTCCTCTCGATAGCCGATACAATGAACTCTTAGTACTTTGCCTGCAAGAACTGTGCAACAAGGATTCTAAGGAAAACAAGAGTTCAAAATCCTAAATCAACAATATTATAAACATCCGCCGCGACGAACCCACTCAACACCGAAATTGCAGAGATTGCAATTCGATCCAGTTCAATCAAGTTCAAACCACTCCACACTGGGCTAAATTCCAAAAAAAGTGGCATAAAGGCCAAGCTTTTGTCGTCTTAAATCTTAATTTTAACTTAATATATTTAAAATAGAGTATTTATATAAAAAGAATCAATAAATATTTTTGCTAATAATGCAGCCATGTCATTTTAATCGACTTTCAAAGTGAGGTGATTAGTCAGCTGACTTTTGCTATAACATTTGGCGGGAAAGTTTTGCAAAATTTGAGGGATTGGCGATTTTACAAACTTAAACAAAAAAACATTTCAAAATATAGATTTTGATAACCAAGTTATGTAGAATTAATAAAGTAAAAATATTTTGTGTTTAAATTAGTAGTTTTTTATTTATGTGTATTGTTTTGTACTGTCCAAAAATAGATGAAACCAAACAAAATTGCTTGTGTTCTGTGGAGTAGAACTATCTTTGCGCGCGGGTGCGCGTTATGTAATGTATGTCAAAATAAACTAGATAATGCATATTAAAAGTATTTTATAATTTGGTTTGCGACTTTTTGCGACTTTGGCCAAACATTGAAAATGGGCTTGAATTCTGCCATGCAACTCTGCTAGATGCTTGGATCGACAACGGTCGCGACCATTCCGCCCTTGCGAACTGGATATTTGGCCAAATTAGTGAAACTATGCTGAACAAAGAAAAAAAAGGAAAAAATTTGTCAAAAACAAGAAGATGTCTTTTTTTACGTATACGCAATATCGGCATATATGGGCGGTTAGGGAAGGCGTGGTCCAATTAACATAAAATTTTGTTTACATATTTTGAGTGGTATATTTCTCATATATACCAAATTTCAGCTCGATATCTCCAATATTAGACTTTATGCCACTTTTTTTGGAATTTAGCCCAGTGTGCACTCCAATGCTCCGCATAGCTGCCGATCACGTCATCAGCGACAACGCCAACGTTCTGCCGACGCCTCTGCCAGACACCCACACCTAACTTAGGGCTTACTCTAATTTTCAATGTTTAGTTCTCGATTTGAATCCGAATAAAGCGCATATCGAACTCGTTTTAATCTCTACAAAAGAAATTATTAACTGGCGCCCGAGCAGGGACCTGATAAGAAAGAAAAATTGTTAAGTCAGATTAGTACATTAGTACGACTCCATCAGTCCCAAAACCCCTGTTGCATTCTTTGGTATTAAAGGCAACCTATAGGCGGTCTACGCGTTCTGTCAAGGTCCGACCGCAGAACATCCTCTACGCGTGTGCATTGCAGGATCCCGAGTAACAAAGTAAAAAGGACAACATTCGGATCACCAGGAGGAGTAGCCGTATCAAGTTAGCAATGTAAGTAGAGTTAAGTGAATCAGATTACCTAAAACGAAATAAGAAGATAAGAAAATTAAAGCACAAATAATTTAAAGTATAAATAGCTATGTTAAAAGCAAAAGCAAAGTGAAAGTATAAAAAAAAAAAAACAAAACTCAATCTCTACAATAAAAGCGAAAAACTCAATCTTGCGAATCCCAAGGGACCCTCCAAGGTAGAAGAGCAAAACCAGACACTGGTTTTCAACAATTAAAATAAATTAAATTCACTTTAAACAGAACATATTTTTTTAATCAAGTTCCTTTGCTAAAACTGAATAAAATAAAATTCGAAATTAAAAGCAATTACAATTTATACGAAACTAAATAAGTTTAAATAAGTTGTATGATTCATAATTTAAAGTAATTTTCAATTAAATAAAATTTTAATTCGCGATTAAATTTAATTAGGAGTAAGTTTCAATATTAACGTGCTATAAAATTCTGCTATTAAACATTATTGATTATTAAATAAGATCCATATAAATTTTAAATCAAACACAAATTAACTAAGTAATTGAACGGATTTATTAACAAATCTTAAGTGACACAATTTAAAATATTTTGTTCCCTCATTCATTTTATACACTTAAATAATTGATTCTATTGCTATAATCATACTTAGTTACGCGTAATCCATACTAAACAAATTGCCTATTCGATATCACAGTAATTCTTTACCTCAATGGAAATTTCCCCAAAGCCGATACAACCCGAATTCAACAATATTCCCTATTTCTAATACCCACTTAAGGACAAGTAGGATCCTGAGGGGGGAGAATTAACAACAGAAACTTTTGTTACTCATCTCGACGGCCGATACAATTCATTGTATCTTTAGTATGTCTTAGTACTTTGCCTGCAAGAATTGTGCAACAAAGTATTCTAAGGAAAACAAGAGATCAAAATCCCAAATCAACAATATTATAAACATCCGCCACGGCGAACCCACTCAACACCGAAATTGCAGAGATTGCAATTCGATCCAGTTCAATCAAGTTCAAACCACTCCAATGCTCCGCATAGCTGCCGATCACGTCATCAGCGACAACGCCAACGTTCTGCCGACGCCTCTGCCAGACACCCACAGCTAACTTATGGCTTACTCTAATTTTCAATGTTTAGATCTCGATTTGAATCCGAATAAAGCGCATATCGAACTCGTTTTAATCTCTACAAAAGAAAGTATTAACTTGTACACACAAAAGTGCACCGATGTTAATTTAACTGTTTTTGAGTTCACGATAAAGAAATGTTTCCGAAATTCACGTCGGGGTCACTAATTGTTCAGGCAATGAGCTTTTTCACTGACTTGTAGAAGTGGTGTACCATTAGTAAAAACGATCAAGCCAATATTTTAACTTAGGTTTTCTTCAATATATTTTGCCACACAGGGCTGTAATTCACAAAAACGGCGGCAGTGCCCGCATCAAACCGATTGAAATTAAAAGTGTCTCACAACAGTACCGGAGTGATCAACACTTAATTTGTAACAGATAGACCAAATAAAGATTTAGCAGCTGTGCTCGCTCTCTATTCAGAGAGAGAGGAACACAGTACAAAGGGAAATGCAAAATCTATTGTTGCACAGAGCAATGTATAAGACTGATAAAACTAAAGTAAATCAAATTTCAGCTGCTGGCTGCATAACCAATACGAACAAAATCAAAGACCAAATTATTGTTAGTGTGAAATCAAAACATTACAAGTGTATGTTAATACACTGATTCATACTTAAACATATTTCTAGTAACGGACATTTGTGAATCATCTAGGTTAGACGCTAATTTATATAACGAAGATGACATGAAGCGGAAAGAATCTAGAAAACGAATCTCTAAATTCTTTCCATCGGACATTAGAAGAAATTTTGATACTGAAATATACTGTTCCTTATTGAGGGGTACTGCGCTAAGTTGTCCAGGTATATTTGCCAACTCATGAATGAACAAGTGACAATCATACCTAGTGAAATTATGGAAAAATACTGGTATAAAATTAGGTACTTTATATTTCAAGTTGCAGGAATTGTGTGCAGCACCCCTGAATTTACCTGTAAAATGGCAATGATTTCTAACTCTATCTTCTAACAGGGGTGCCGTATATATTGTATAAAATAATTCTTGATCTCCTGAAACTCAATTTCGTCATCAAAAGACATTTGAATCGGAACAGTTTTTGATAAAAATCTATCATAAATTACTGTGAGATTCTTTACTAAGCTATCTATAAATGCTGAAGTGGTCCTCTCACTTGTTTCCAACTTAAAGCTACTTAACTCATTATATGCACACTTTATAAAGTATGCATATGAAATAGGTAAATGTAAATTAATAACCATCATTTTATCACTCACACTATCATTCTTCGGTTGAAGAATGGCTTCGAAATCAGCGTAGACGGCGAATGATACCATTGGCAGGAGTATAGCTGAGGTTGAGCAGGCTGAGAGCGAGATGACGAAGACCTTGATCCGAAATGTAGCAATTTGTTGTGCTTACTTCCACAAATGCGACAGCGATCTTTGGGCGACAGTCTTCTGAATTGTGGGCAATCAAAAATTATGTGGTCTACGGCATTGCAGACAGGGCAGCAAGCGACAGGGGAAGTGGCGACAAATGATTTTCTAGAGTTGTTGACGGCTTTCCTAGGTTTTACAACCTGTGGCATGATTCGCAGTGCAGCATTGGTATGTTCGATGTTTTCAAATTTCTGATTATCTTGAACTCAAAAATTTAACAATACAGACGGGTAGCAACATCCATCCTCCCATAATAGCTAAGGAGGTGTTGCAACGGTCGACCTTTTGAAACAAGGACAATAAACGAGAATACCTACTCCTATATTTCTGTTGATCAGGGTGCTCATGCTGTGTAGTGCCCGGTTTAAACACAAATTAATTTGGTCAGACAGTTCACGCAGTTTTCCAGAAGATGAACCTTCTACCTTTGGTAAGTTCATGATGTGTGAAAAGACCTCCACCCCGAAAACTAAAGCCGGAAATTAATAACGTAGCAAAGCTTCACACAACATAACTCCAGGGCAATCGGGTAATCCCCACATCAGGTTGACCTCTAAAGCACCAACGGCATCCAATGCTTTCCGTACATTGTGTAAGACTTGAGGAAATTATATAAGCTTCTCCATGTTAGTCCAGTGATCTTCCTTCTTTAGCTGAGGTTCGTCTTAGACACTGTTAAGAAGATTATGTTGGTAGGGCTTAATTTCGCCCTTAAAGGTTGGTCACTAGCCTTCAGGTCAGCCACATTCGGTCGTAAAAAAAAATGTAACGAGAACCAGAAGGAAACTCAGGTTTCGGGATCTTCGACTCAATAGTTGAACGAAGCATTCTCTGGCACTATTGAAACTACTGTGTTCCATTTGTACAATCATCCGCATTTCAAAGACAATGTCTTTAAACTGGTCACGCAACTCACTTCCCATTTCATCGTGGTCCAGCTTTCCGCTGCCAGGCGTTCTTTGCGTGGAGCGCTGAACTGGCCAATTCGGTGGTGGCACGTCAGCATTGTTTATGTAGCGTCTTAGTTGCTACGAAGCAATGGACATTTTCAGTTGTTAACTACCCCCTCAAGTTTATGACCGTCCTCGGTCATGTTGAAAGTGTCGATGGTGCGCATTTTTATCTCCCTTAAGGCTCGTCTTCTCCTTAAAACCAGATATAAAGGGCGAGAGAGCCAATCAAGCCGAAGTTTAGGACTACCCCAGCTACGAACCACAGTCTAGGCGAGCCTTCAGATTCCATATCACCCATAAGGTTTTGGATGGAATGTAGGTTCTCGTTACTCATCCGGTGTAGCAGAGGGATGCTGAGCACAGGGTCGTGGCCGACGATGCTAAGTAGTGGTGAACGCACAATGCCTGGCTGCTTGCTTAGTGTTTTCCGTAGATTTACGAATTCGGAGCCGTTGATGATTGCCGTTCGCTCGAAGGTTACCAGGTAGGTTTCCTCTATCAATGTCTCGGGCTGCCATCAGTGCTAACGCGAGCTGCGGCTTCGTTGGTAATCACAACGCCGTCATCTACGGGGTTTACTTCTCGCAAGTGGCTGGGTTGAGTGTGGCATTGAGCAGCGTTTCCAGCATGGAGTGAGCGCACGCAAGTTTCGCGCCGAGACCGCTCGCAGATCGTATAGTGTGCGGTATCTGTGCATCCGGTGACCGCAAAGGTGTCATGTTCGCATTCGGCCAGTGTGTCCTCGTCGAGGCGCAAGATGGTGTGTTGGTGAGATACAGGGTAGACGGCGACTTTCTTGCAACTGAACTTGACTCTAGGATAGGCAATTAAAATATGAATGCTATTCTCGGACTAGAGGACCCTGATCTTAGATGCTTCTATTAAGCTGACAATTGGGGTATCCTGTTCTACAAGAGACTTCAAGTCGGCATGGTCAAGAATTGTGGGATTTATAATGTTTGATTTGGCCAAAGTAATAGTGAGAATTAAATTTTGAATTTCTGTAGACAGCATCCTATTTCTTGCACCGATGCTACTTGGCTACGCATCTGTGGTGCTCGGATGCTAGAATGTTACGCAGCCTTTGAAATACGTACCGTTGAGTCTCATTAAACTCAACACGAATCTTTTTGGACATGTGTCTACTCACCGAATCATTTTCCCCTTTTAGGATATCTGTGATCGGGCGGACTATTTGATGAAGATTCTGTTTTAAACCAAGGAAAGACCTAACCTTGTAAACGCTATCTGGTTCAGGGTACTCCTAAATGGCCTTCACCTTTTCCGGATCGGATTTAGTTCCGTCCTTACTGACAATAATAATACTGACGATAGTAGAGAAGGCCTTTTTATACCCTTCGACCATTGAAAATGGTCAAAAAAGGGTATACTAACTTTGTGCAAATGTATGTAACAGGTATAAGGAGGAGTGGGAGACCCCATAAAGTATATATATTCTTGCTCAGGATCACAAGCCGAGTCGATTGAGCCATGTCTGTCTGTCTGTCCGTCTGTCCGTCTGTCTGTGTGAACGCACAGATCTCAGCTATTATAAAACCTAGAGTTACCAAATTTGGCAGGAAGAGTCCTGTGTACTATAAGCAGATGAAGTTTATTTAAAATGTTAGGTGCCACGCCCACCGCTCCCACAAATCAATAATTTAATTTTTGAACTCAATTTGTAAGCGCTGTATAAAAGATACAACTTTCTGAGTTTAACATATACTAAGCTGAATGAAATATCTACGTAGTGTCCAAATCACAATCCAATCGAACAATAAACACAGAAGTTATTTAAGAAAGTATGAGCATAAAACTAAGTGCTTCTGTCAGCTAACAAGGGCGGCGGCCGAGCGCGAAGCGCGAGCGCCATCTATCGGGATTAATTTCAAAGCATGTGCATATGCATATGTGTATGAATTTAAGAAATTAAACTACACGGGAATATAGGTCGAAGGGTATCCCACTGTCGCGTTTTGCGCGACTGTTGCTCTTGTTCCTTCTCAAAATTGTGTCCTTGAACTCCTTTTTAATGGAGGCAGGCACCACAATGTCATTCACATCCGTGAAGTTCACATTAGGGCAGCTGAAAAAACGAAGTTTTTCACAAATGCCCTGATACTCTAAAGATTCCTCAGCTAGGTTCAACTTGACTCCGGCCTGTGTTAACAGGTCTAAGCCGATAATAGCGTCGAACGAGTTAATGGAATTCAATAGGAAGAATGGAGAGTTGTGCTTGAAGACCTTCATAAAGCACTTTTGTTTGATTTCGGTGGAGCCATGTATAGAGCTCACCGAGAACGGACTGGCGACCGGCATTACATTTTTTAGCTCCTTTACGGGCTTAATGTAATTTTTTGCCGCGCCGGTGTCAATTAACATCTTTAGAGTCCTCCCAGCCAACCGTCGTTCAATGAACGGCAACCGGGAGCGCCCCCTAAAAAATTCAATGAGTCATCGCTTGGAGCGTACTCATTGTCACTATCAATTTCCTCAACGGCAGCCTTTGCTGCCTTCTCCTACTCCTGCTTGGTGTCTTTTGTCTTCGTGCTTTGGGCGTTCCCTGGACAATATTGTTCAGGCGTTGACATCTCGGCCCTGTGGAACGGTCCGAAGAATTTCTCCTCTTAGAGGCATTGGACTCATTGGATTTATTCGTATTATATTCAGTGCGCTGCCTGAACTTGGAGGACGAATCGACCTCCATAGGTTGAGGTGCCTGCGCCTGGTTCTCATTGTTGGTCTGACCATTACCATTACCCTTTTGTCACCTGACAAAGTGTGGGTTTCTGTCCTGGCCCTGTTCCTCTTTGTTGTCTTTTCCCTGTCTACCCTGGACGTTTCCAGACGTTTGCGCACGTTCCTCTACGGCCTTGGCGTAGGAAGTTGCGAACATGCTCCTTTCAATGCTTGCTTCCGCTTCTCTGGCCAGAGCCAGGGCAGATGGCAAGTCTTTAGGTTGAGCCGGGAAAACCACAGCTCTGAGGGACTTTTTGAGGCCCGAGGTGAAAGCATGGAGGGCATCGGTTCTAACCTCCGCGTTGAGCAAGTCAGCGCCCTCTTGCTCGTGTGTCATCACAATCTTATTGGTGACGAGCGTCAACTTCTTCTCGACTTCGTCATAGTACTGCATCAATGGCAGGTCCCCTTGCCTGACCATCTCCAATCCCTGCCTCAGTAGGCGTAGGGATGTCTTATCTGAATACGTGCAGTCTAACCCGGCCAAAATGGCATCGAAATTCAGTACAGTGTTGTGAGACACGAGCAAGGCCCTAGCTGCGCCTCTAATTTTGTTTCGTAAGATAGCTACAGCTTGGTAATGCGCACTACTGCCATTATAAGGCTTGAATAGGTCATAAGCGTATATGGCCAACTGTCTCCAGGCCACATACTCGTCTTGGGTGCCAGAGAACTCTGGCACGGACTTGATTATGTCTAATGGTAAGGCACACCTAACCTCGGGATTCACAGTAATCTTCTCGTACGTGATGATTTGCGGTGCTTCCACCTGCAAACTCTGTACCCGCGCAGATAGGGTGTTTATTTGTGTTTGAAACTGAGTCTGTTGTTGTGCCAATGCCTGTCTGACGGCATTGTCGACAAGTGCTTGGATCTGAGCTGGGTCCATGGTGCTGTTTATAGGCGGGCTAGCTAACGGCTAATCTACTATCGGGCTTGCTTGTTCCTCCTCCCAACTGTCCTCACTATCGTATTCAACCTTTACGTTTCTATAAGTACCCGCCCAACTCATTGGTTGGTTGACACAACACAAATATATATTTTCGCCGAGCACAAACGATCGGCTTATTAAATATGACAGGAAAAGGTATGCAATATAATAATCTTTTATTGGGTATGCCACGAAAATTTGTTTCGTCAAAGTATGCAATATATTTTATTAATGTATTTTATTTTTTTTTTTTTTTTTTTTTTTTTTTTTTATAATAATTTATTAAGGTATACGGGGTAGCTGAGAACCCCTTTGTGACCTTGGTCGCTAATAATTCAGCCTTTGCAGGCGCGCCGGGTATGCAATGTATTTTATTAAAAAAGGGTATGCAATGAAAAATTTTTAGGTTTCTCTGAAAAGTATGCAGCACTTATTTTTTAATAAGGTATGCAACAAAAATTTACTCTGCAGAAAATATGCAATGCTTTTGAGATTAAATTCACAACGCACGGCTATTACGTGGCCAGATACACAAATTCTTTCACTAGTAAAATTTCTTGATTGCGTCAAAGAAGTCACTTGTAAAACTTACATGGTCTTCTAACTTAACTACCCTGTTTGTCGCCTGACAAAGTGAGTTAAATTAGATTGGTGGGTTCAGATTGTTGGTTGGGCGCCAATTATATAAGTTCCAGTTAGTCCACTTTCGTATTACACCCTGAAAGATGGTAAGTTCCTCAAATCTAAATGTGTAGTCTTAGTAGTCCCTACTCGGGCGCCATCTGTAAGGGGGTCTTTACAGAAAATTTAAAAATACTAGGACTAATATGACCTTCAGAAAGAGGGCCTACTAGCAGATTATGCACTGATGAGATGTGTACAGGGTATAATGGACGAACATGGTCCACGTTACGTACGGGTACTCGCTGGCCACGTGATGGTTGATTCTACCACCACGCCGTCCCTTTTAGCTCACGTGCACGTGTGCATAGCCGCGAGTACTTTCGCTTGTACTCCCACAAGTTTGCTGCTCACGATCGACTGTTCTTTGCCCAAGTTATGTCAATCGCATTTCGCTGCTTGCGTTTCGCTGCCTGCGCTTCGCTGCCTGTATGGCGCTGTTGCTGTGGCTCCGCTGCTGTGGCTCTGCTGCTGCTTGCCTAGCGCCGCTGCCTGTCAGTGCACAAGTTCTGGGTACCCAGGCACCGTTACTTGTGCGAACACTAGGCTTGTGCTCTGGGTCCCGAGGCACCGTTACTCTGTGAGGGTGGTAGGCTCACGCTCTGGGTACCGAGGCACCGTTACTCTAAGCGTGTACTAGGCTCACGCCCGAGGTACGGTAATTTGTGTGTGCGCTAGGCTAATGGTCTGGGTACCGAAGTACCGTAACTGGTGTGTGCGGCTAGGCATGGGTGCCGAACGACTGGGGTTTGGCTTGTGACGTGTACCCTGTTTATACCCTTCGACTATTGAAAATGGTCAAAAAAGGGTATACTAACTTTGTGCAAATGTATGTAACAGGCAGAAGGAGGCTTGGGAGACCCCATAAAGTATATATATTCTTGCTCAGGATCACAAGCCGAGTCGATTGCGCCATGTCTGTCTGTCTGTCTATGTGAACGCACAGACAGAAAGAACATAAAACAAAGTTCTTCTGTCAGCTAACAAGGGAGGCGGGCGAGCGCCATCTGTCGGGAATAATTTAAAAGCATGTACATATGTATGTATATGCCTACATACATATGTACATAAAAAGATAGGTCAAAGGGTATCCTACTGTCGCGTGTCGCGCGACTGTTGCTTTCCTTACTGGTTTTTATTTTAGCATTGCATTTCTGTGTTCATTGCTCTGAGCCATTCTTGATTTTCATTGCTCTTCATCGCTTCTTCAAAAGTGTTCGGTACATTTGCATTTACATAATTAATATAAATAAAATGTGTTACTGGATTACCATATAGATTTAGCGGTTTTTTCTTTCTAATTGATGTTCTCTGTACTGTTAATTATTCTTCTCACTCTCGCTTTCATCGCTGTCTTTTGAATTAACTTCGTCGATGTTATTTGGTTCGTCTGTCTTAGCGTTGTCTTCATCATCTTCATTATCATTCTGTTCGTTTTTCTCTAGGCAAATTAGTTTTGTTTTTCTTCCACAATTTGAACATGTCTTGCGTTTTTTACTCTATTGTTTACTAAAACCCTATTTCCGTTCGAATTATATCCAACTAAAACTCCTAATTCCGATTTGTTATCTCTGTCTACGTATATTTTTAAATTTTCTACATTCGGTTTTATTCCAAAAATATTTCGTATGGGCTTTTATTTACTGCAGTGTTTGCGATTGTTCGATTTTTTAAATAAGCTACTGTGTTCATAACTTCTGGCCAATATCGCCTATGTATGGTTGCCCCCCTCATTAAACACCTAACCAAGTGCCATTGCCGATCAATTATTTCTTCTTGCTACGCCATTTAATTCATGTACATACGGTGGATATGTAGTTAACGGAATTCCCTTATATTTTACAAAATTTAATATTTCTCTATTCAAATATTCTTTACCGTTATGGCATTGAATTTGTTTTACTTCTTTACTGAACTGATTTTTAACATAATTAACATATTCTATTAAGCAGCTTGCATTTTTTTTTTTTTTTAATATTTTTTTTCTCTTTTTTTTTTTATTCTCATCAACAATTTTAAGTTTTTTTTTTATTTTATTTTTTCCCCCGCCTTTTCTAATCTCATCAACAAATGTCAAAAAATATTTTTCCCCACAATATAGCTGGTGCTAGCAGAGGTAAAACACGAACTGTTGCGAGCAGGGACAGTTAACCTATCCGGGGACGTCTGGAAGGATACAACAATTGTCAACGAACATTTAATTTATATCAAACACGAAAACATTAACTAACTCCAGAACACTGTCAAACACATATTCACACGTTTCACATTCACAAACACATTCACATATATATAGTAGCAATAAATGCTTCTCATATCACGCTTACATAAATTTAAACCTAACAAAACAATAAGTACATATCGATAACAATGTCTAGTATTAAAAAAATAGCATAAGTTGGGCACATTGTAAAAAGAAAAAAAGCGGGAAGAACATGTAAATTGTGGCGTGGTGAAATAACGGAGCCGCTCAAAAACTCTGTACACTTAGTCTTAAGCTGACAGTAAAACAATAAAGAGGATAAATTCTGTACTCGTTCGTGTTTAATTCCCTGTATTTGAACTCTGCAGCGTTGATCTTAGTCAATTAGACAGATCATTAGTTCGACTCACATTCGCGAAGTAAACGTAAGTGGCGCAGCCGGTAGGATGATACATTGTTGATGCGATAGAAACCCTATTCAATTCTTCAATTATCATCCGCTAAACAACAAACGCAAGTCGCGTCGGTAAATCGATTCACAGCGGAAAAGTGTTAACCAAAAGTGTACATAATTCCACGAAGTGATCGTAACTGTGAAACAAAACGCCTTAGAATTCGCTGAGTAGTAAATCCACCAAAGGTTACTCAAAACAGAGCGAAATAGCTAAGTGCGCAATCCAATAAAATCTAAATCAAATTATAACTAAGTGAACAACATAAGACATTATAAGTGAGTTAAAATAACAATAAGAAGTGCACAACCCAACCAAAAATCTAAATCAAATTATAACTAAGTGAACAATATAAGACATTATAAGTGAGTTAAAATAACCATAAAAAGTACGCAATCAAACAAAATCTAAATTAAGTGAACACATAAAACATTATAAGTGAAAATAAAAACCAACAACAAATATACGAACCCCATCCAATACATCAACCAATAGTGAAGACAAAAACTTACAGAAAATACACGAACCCTATCCAGCACATCAACCAATAGTGAAGACAAGACCCACAGCAAATATACAAACCCTACCCAATACATCAACCAATAGTGAAAACAAAAACCAACAGCAAAAATACAAACCCTATCAAATACATCAACCAATAGTGAAACCAAAAACCAACAACGAATATACTAACTCTATTCAATAACGACAAATAATTAAACTTTAATCAATCCAACAAACAACAATGGCAGTATCAACGCCAGACCCTGTAATACTATCCGACTCAAATATGAGTCAAGTCGAAAGGCAGATACACGCCGTTGAAATCTTTAATGGAGATCCGAGTACCCTGCATACCTTCATCACTCGTATCGACTTCATTCTGGCCTTGTACCAGACCACAGACGAAAGACAAAAGCTGATACTTTACGGACACATTGAGCGCAACATCAGCGGTGACGTTATCCGCACAATAGGAACAAACAACTTCGCCAACTGGATCGAATTAAGGACAAGGCTGATTCTCTACTACAAACCGCAAACACCGAACCATCATCTTTTGGAAGAATTCCGGAACACCCAATACAGAGGCAACATCAGACAGTTTCTGGAAGAGGCCGAGAGAAGACGACAAGTTTTAATGAGTAAGTTAGAATTAGAAAATAACACTGCAGAAACCACCCTATTCACTAGACTAGTCCAAGACAGTATAGAGAACCTAATTCAAAAACTTCCTACCCATATTCACATAAGAATAATCAACTGTCACATCCCTGATTTAAGATCCCTAATTAATATTTTACAAGAAAAAGGCCTTTACGAAACGCCAACATCAAATAAAGATAACTTTAAGCCCGTCCACAACTCCAGTAGGACACCAACTAACCCGCAAAACAAAGTTAATAGCCAGAACAAACCTATAACACCGTTCCAACCATTTCATAATAATGTTTTCCAACCTTATTATCAACCATATCCATACACACCAGCTCCTGCACCCAGGTTTAATCAAAACCCTTTTCCCCAATACCAACAAAGACCAATTCACCCACAATCTAACATACCCATAATGCAACAACCCAGACCGAACCCTGCTTTTAATCGACAGGATATCTTTGACCAAAATCGTTTCGGACTTAATCACACTGGCATTTCGACTAACTTCCAATCGACTGGAAATGCACAGACCAACCACCCTATGAAAAGACAGAGACCATCGGACAGCGGACAATCTAAAATGAGTACAGAAGAATTAAGATACCAGGAAACGGTATCAAATCAACCCGAATACCCATATTATTACTATTATCCATATTACCCGGATAATTTCCAACTTCAGCCCTATCCTTGCCAAATGAGTTATACCCCAGACCCAATCCAAAACCCTCCTGAACAAGACTATGACAATTCCAACACAACACAGCAAGAGCAAACAATACCGAACGATGATGAACCGGACGATACTGAACAAGCGGAAAATTTTCGGCTAGTTGCCTCGGATCAAGCCAATATATAATTATTAAGCATAACGATATCGAATTAAAGTGTCTAATTGACACCGGATCCACTATAAATATGCTCACTCAGAATACTTTTCAAACACCCATACAACAAACCAACCACTTGATCTATACTAGTAATGGCCCGTTAACTATTAACGAAGCTACAATCATACCACCCAATAATTACTTTCCTATTGCCCAAGAGTTCCTAATTCATAAATTCTCAGACCATTACGACATGCTGATTGGACGCAAGTTGCTGTCCAAAGCTAAAGCAGTAATAGACTATCAAAAGGGAACTGCTACCCTTTTTAATAAAGTTTACAAGATAAAAGACATTAAGAATCCTATAGAGCAGAACCATGCTCAAATAGATCCTCCATTCCCAGACCAAGACCCCACCTTTTTAGAACCCTCCACACTCCGAGATGATTTATTCCGACTAGACCACCTAAATACAGAGGAAAGACACAAACTAATGGACTTACTGACAAAATTTAAAGACATTCAATTTCAAGAAGGCGACAAACTTAGTTTTTCGAATCAAGAGAAACACACCATTAACACTACACACAATATCCCAGTTTATTCTAAACTGTATAGTTTCCAACAAACGTACGAAAAAGAAGTGGAGAAACAAATCCAAGACATGCTAGAACAGGGCATTATCCGAGAAAGTAATTCACCGTACTGTAGCCCCATTTGGGTCGTACCAAAAAAAACTAGATGCTTCGGGACAGCAGAAGCTTCGTATCGTAATAGACTATAGGAAATTGAACGAAATAACAATAAACGACAGATACCCCATACCAAACATAGATGAAATATTAGGGAAACTAGGGAGGTCAAATTATTTCACAACAATAGATCTTGCAAAGGGCTTTCATCAAATAGAAATGGACTCAGAATCAATAGCCAAAACTGCCTTCTCTACAAAATATGGACACTACGAGTACACACGAATGCCATTTGGGCTTAAAAATGCCCCCGCTACATTTCAAAGATGCATGAACAATTTACTCCGTCCACTTTTAAATAAATGTTGTCTAGTATACTTAGACGACATCATAGTTTTCTCCACATCTTTAGAAGAACATCTTCAAGCCTTACAAGCCGTTTTCGAAAAATTATCACAGGCAAACTTAAAACTACAACTAGATAAATGCGAGTTCTTAAAACAAGAGACAACTTTCTTGGGACATGTTATTACTAAAGACGGGATTAAACCAAACCCGGATAAAATCAAAGCTATAGTTAAATATCCGCTACCAAGAAAAACTAAAGAAATTAAAGCCTTTTTAGGACTTACAGGATATTATAGGAAATTTATACCTAACTTTTCAGACATTGCCAAACCCCTGACCAAGTGCCTAAAGAAAGGAGCAACAATAGATATAAACAGTTTAGAATACTTAAAAGCATTCCAAAAGTTAAAATTACTAATCTCTGAGGATCCAATCCTAAAAATACCGAATTTCGAGAGGAAATTTACATTAACAACAGATGCCAGCAATGTAGCTTTAGGAGCTGTTTTATCACAAGACGGACATCCTATTAGTTACATCAGCAGAACCCTAAATGAACATGAAATCAATTATAGCGCCATAGAAAAAGAATTATTAGCAATAGTTTGGGCCACCAAAACCTTCAGACATTATCTGTTAGGACGACATTTCGAAGTAGCTTCTGACCATCAACCCTTGTGCTGGCTACACAAATTAAAAGAACCTAATTCAAAATTAACAAGATGGAAAATTAGACTTTCGGAATATGACTTCGACATAAAATATATAAAAGGAAAGGAAAATTACGTAGCAGACGCACTTTCTAGAGTAAAGATAGAAGAAACATTTTTTGGTGAATCTACTCAACATAGTGCTGAAGAAGACAGTAGCAATTTGATCAGTCTATCAGAGAAAGCTATCAATCAACATAAAAGACAAATCATCTTTACCAAAGGTCCCAATAGTACGGAAACAGAAACTTACTTCAAAAAACAAATTATACACCTTTCATATGAAGAAATGACCCCTGAAATAGCCAAACGATATCTACTCGACTACTTCTGTTCAAAAAACAGCGCTCTGTACATCGAAAGCGATGCAGATTTCGAAATAATTCAAAAAGCATATAAAGAGACAATGAATCCAAGATATACAAAAATTTTCCGAAGCCTCATCTTATTAAAAAACATTCCCACATACGCAAATTTCAAAGAACTAATCCTAAAAACACATGAAAAACTTCTACACCCCGGAATACAGAAAACTGTAAAACTTTTCGGCGAGACATACTACTTCCCAAATAGCCAACTTCTTATCCAAAAATATAATCAACGAATGCCAAGTTTGTAACTTAGCAAAAACCGAACACCGAAATACAAAAATGCCAATGAAAGTCACCCCTAAACCCGAACATTGCCGCGATAAATTCGTAATAGATATCTATTCCTCTGAAGGGAATCACTATTTGAGTTGTATTGACATTTATTCAAAATTCGCCACCCTTGAGCAGATCAAAACAAAAGATTGGATAGAATGCAAAAATGCTTTAATGCGCATATTCAATCAGATGGGGAAACCCGAAATTCTAAAGGCAGACAGAGATGGCGCATTTTCTAGTCTAGCCCTCAGACGTTGGCTCGAGACTGAAAACGTAGAATTACAACTCAATACCACAAAAACAGGTGTTGCAGATATAGAAAGGCTCCATAAAACAATAAACGAAAAAATCCGTATCATAAACAATTCCGATGACAATGAAGCTAAACTCAGTAAAATAGAGACAATTCTTTATATTTATAACCATAAGACCAAACATGATACTACCGGACAAACCCCTGCTCACATATTCATTTATGCCGGACAACCTACTCTAGATACACAACACAATAAAGAAATTAAAATTAACGAAATAAATAAAAACAGAACTGAGTACAATGTTGACACTAGATACAGGAAGGGACCATTACAAAAGGGAAAATTAGAAAACCCGTTTAAATTAACAAAAAACGTTGAACAAACCGACGAAGACCATTACAAAATTACTAATAGAAATAGAGAAACACACTACTACAAAACCCAATTTAAAAAACAGAAAAAAACTAATCAACTTCCCATTCTACAGGCCCCTTGTTCACCGTAATACTCCTCCTCACCTTTACAAAACTAGGTCAAACCCAGCAACTCCAAATATACAATATTGACACTGACCACGGATATCTCCTATTCTCTGACAAGCCCATTCAAGTCCCTTCAGAATACGAACACCATTGTCTCCGCATAAATCTCTCAGACATAGATAACTTAACTCATTATTTTAACACTAGAGTAACAAACTATACACATATCCCACAAATTACACTTCTACACAATAAAATGCTAAGGGAACTTAATGCCATAACATTACATCAGACAAACAGACAGAAACGCGGACTAATTAACATAATGGGATCTGCATTTAAATACCTTTTCGGGACCTTAGACAATAACGACAGAATACAAATCCATAACCAACTAGAATCTGTAACAAAAAACTCAGTCAACCTACACGAAATGAGTGACGTAATTCAACTTATTAATAGTAATATGCAAAAAATCAAAGAATTTGAAGACGAACATAATAACAGAGACCAAATGCTATACGAACTAATTCAATTTACCGAATACATCGAAGACATTGCAATGGGAATGCAACTTTCACGATTAGGACTGTTTAACCCAAAATTACTCAACTACGACAAACTAGAAAACGTTGACAGCAGTAACATATTACAAACTAAAACTTCAACCTGGATTAATACCAACCAACTACTTATCATAGCTCATATCCCTACTAAACAAAAAACCATTCATACCATTAACATAATACCCTATCCAGATAGTAATGGCTATCAACTTGACCACATAGATAAAGATACTTATTATGAGGAACACGATAAAATCTATAATCAGAACCACAAAGAAATAAACAATGAATGTATTAAAAATATCATAAAACGAACAAATCCGATATGCAATTTTGTCCCTACAACAGTTAATCAAATAATTAAATATGTAGAACCAAATAGTATCCTTACTTGGAACATAAATGACACTGTAATAGAACAGAATTGCCAAGAAATAAATAAAAATATAACAATTAATGGCAATAAAATAATAACAATAAAACAATGTAAAATCAAAATAGGAAAAATAGTGCTGAATGAAAATCAGCTGAAGACCCCCTTAAACCTAATAAAAATAAAACCAATAGAACATAAGGACATTGTACAATTAATATCAAATAACAATATCACAGTTTGTATAATAGTGTCGATCATAAGCCTCACCTCTTGTATTGTTTGTATCTACCTAAAACTTAAAAACAAAATAATCATTGAAACACAGGATACAAACCCAACGGCATCACCAATATTGCATGCATCAACCCCAATAGAAGAAATAACAGCATAAGCTTCCTTTTAAGGGGAGGGAAGTAGCATAATATGCTTCTCATATCACGCTTACATAAATTTAAACCTAACAAAACAATAAGTACATATCGATAACAATGTCTAGTATTAAAAAAAATAGCATAAGTTGGGCACATTGTAAAAAAGAAAAAAAAGCGGGAAGAACATGTGAATTGTGGCGTGGTGAAATAACGGAGCCGCTCAAAAACTCTGTACACTTAGTCTTAAGCTGACAGTAAAACAATAAAGAGGATAAATTCTGTACTCGTTCGTGTTTAATTCCCTGTATTTGAACTCTGCAGCGTTGATCTTAGTCAATTAGACAGATCATTAGTTCGACTCACATTCGCGAAGTAAACGTAAGTATATACATACAAATGATATAGACACGCACTTGCACTTCGTATGGGCTTTTATTTACTGCAGTGTTTGCTACTGTGTTCATAACTTCTGTCCAATATCGCCTATGCATGTTTGCCTCCCTACGCCATTTAATTCATGTACATACGGTAGACATGTAGTTAACTGAATTCCCTTATATTTTACAAAGTTTAATATTTCTCTATTCAAATATTCTTTACCGTTATCGCATTGAATTTGTTTTACATATTCTATTAAGCAGCTTGCAGTTTCAGATTTATTTTTAATACAATATATTCTCACGCATTTACTAAAGTCATCAACAAATGTCAAAAAATATATACAATAACCTGTTATGCTGTGTGGTCCGTTTAAGTCTGTATGTATCAACTTTAATGTTTCTTTAGTTTTCTTTCTGTTATTCTTGAATGGTTAATTTGACATTTTAATTTGTATACAATTCACACATTTCATTTCTGTATTCCCGATTTTATCAGGTAGACCATCTAACATTTTATTCTTTATGAGTCTATTCAAATATTGAAAATTTACGTGGCCTAGTGCCCTGTGCCATTTTTCCTTTTCAGTTAATTTAGTTACATTTGTATATATTTCATATATTTTTTGGTTTGGCATGAAGCTTTTTACATTATATAAACTATCAATTTTGTTTGCAGCTCACAACAATTCTCCTTTTCATTATAGATTTTTTATATCGATCAAATTTTCATTTTTGTATGTTCTAAAATATATTTCTACATTTCCAATCTTTGTCGCTTGCAATTGTTTTCCATCAGCTACTTTAACAACAATCGGATTTTTCAAATTTATGCAGTTTTTAAATAATCTAGTATCGTTTATAATGTGATCAGTGCATCCACTATCTAATAACCAATTTATTTCGGCTTCGTTGCTACTTTCGCTGTTATTACATTTTATTATTTTTTTTATCATTCTTATTGTCCAAGACTGTACGCCGTCGCTGTTTTCTTATTGTCTTCCTTGGTTCCCGTTTGCTGAGTGATGTTCACGTCCAGTTCCACGTCCGCGACCACTTCCATGATGTTGACCTCTGCCTCGACCGCCTTTTTGATTCGTGTTCTGATATCGCCTGTTGTCTTGTAGTTGTTGTCTGTTATCGCCTCTCGCATTTTGCTCAGCATGCCAGCAGTCCTTTTAAAAATGTCTCGTTTTGATTTTACATACTCTACTGTTCGTTGTGCTTCCGGAATCACATCTAAGAAGTCTCCAATATAACTGTAACCGCATTTTTTCATTTTCGTCTATGGTACCTCCAGCGTTTTTAAATTGATTCACTGCTTTCTCAAATTCTATAAAAAATTCTTCCACTGTTTCGTAGTCTTTTAGTTTGATTTCGTGGATTTTCCCTCTGCACAATATTTGCAGGGCTGTTGACTTTGTCGAATACATTTCTAACGTCGTTTCGCACTCACTTACATATTCCAACTGTTTATCTGATATTGTACTTATTTAAATTGTTTTTGCTTTTAAATCTGTTTTCTTCCATGTTGTTTCATTGTTTTCCGTTGTTCTAATTCGCACTGCTGGTTCTTTGTACTCTTTGTATTCTAGTATTGTCATTAGTCTAAACTTCCAGCTTCCAAAATTTACCCCATCGAATACAGGCATAGCAATGTCTTCGATTTTCGCGTGTGTACTCATTTTTGCCGTTTCACTTATAATATATTTGTACTCTACTTTTATATCTCTTTCTACTTCATGCATTTTTTGCTCATTTTCATATTGATGGATCACACTTTTCTACTTCCATGTAATTTATCAAAGCGTGCACGTGAACTTTATTTGAATTTTAATCTGTTTAATGTTTTTCATTTTATTGATTTAATATTTATCAATAGTTTTGTTACTGAATTAGTATTTTTTAATATTTCACACTTTTAATATTGTTTTCCTCTCTTCTATGTCTTTCACACTTTTTCTTTATGGCGCTTTACTTTTCACGTTTCTTCATATTTTTTGTCAAACTTGGATTTAGTATTGACTTTGGATTTATCTGATTAACATTGGATATATTTTATTAACCTTGCTATGCTACCATGTTGACACTAATCATAATCAACACTACATTATGCTTTTACAGAACAGCTGATTTACTCTTATGCTAATTAACATTACAAAAATATTTGCCATGTCGTGGTTATTCATAAATTTTGTCAATATTGGTAAACTCATAAACTCATATACGAAAAAAATTATAATTGTCACAACTTTTTTTTTATATTCTAATTTTTCTCTTCACAATATAATATAATTATGAATTTTCAATCAATCTTCTCAATTAAACATAAATACACATGTTTTCTGATGCTAAAATAACCATTTTGGCCAAATAACCATTTTGGCTCACTGTAATTCGGTCTCTTAGCTCTCGATGACAAAGACAAAAACAAACACACAGTTGATTTCACGCTGGCCAGGCCCGTAGCTAAAAATGTGCAGGGTGTGCGGTACAACAAGGGCTCTCAACACTCAGGGGCTCGCGGTTACCAAACATAAAAATGTTATTAATGCGGATATATTTGTAAAATTTAATTCCTTTGGTAAACACAAATATATTTATTAATTAATGTAATTTTAGTAGGAGTCCCTGATAAGTATTGCTCAGGGGCCCGTAAAACCGTCACTACGGCAATGTGCCTCAGTCTCTAGGCTCTCGACGCCGAAACACAAAATTGACTTCACGCTGCCAGCGCGCTGGCCGAAGCATTTGCATATTGCTAAACTTCACTAGCACCGCATACATTCATACGCGGGCCGTGCATACATACACGCACACATGGAAACGATCGCACAGCGCAAAGAAGTACGCGCATGCTTATCGTTCCGCTGTCGTTGTGCGACTGACTTGATGCCGCTGATTGCTCACTCATATAACACTTCGTGTATCACTTCGCCGGTGGGTCATAATAAACCAAAACCACTCGTCCGCTACTTTTTGCTGTTTGAGTACTCTATATGTTAGATGCTTAGTTCGTTCGTTCGAGTCTTTTAGTTCGTTCATTCGAGTCTTTTAGTCTTTAGTTCGTTCGTCAAAATCTTGTTCTTTCATTGACATCATACAATTTTGCCATTCTCCGCGCATGTTTTCAACTGTCGATCGTTAAAAGTAAATTTTTTAAATAAGAAATAGTTTAATGTGGTATTGAAATTATGTTTAAATTTAAATTACAAATAAAAATCAACATTCAAAAGCTAACAAAAAAATATATTATATTATTACTATATTTGCTAAAAAGGAACTGCATGTTTTTGGTTGATATTAATATGTTGGCTAAGAATATACATTAAATAATGTAACTATTCCATATTATTATGCTGGAATGTGAGCTTATCGACCTTGTTTGGTAGCAACAAGCTCCTTCGGTCTGTTACTATCTGGCCAGCAACAGAAAAAAGAACAAGTTTTTAACGAACGAACTAAAGGAAGGAACAAAATACTCGAAAGACCAAAAGAACAAAAGACCAATGAACTAAAGACCAAAACACCAATGAACTAAAGACCAAAACACCAGTGAACTAAAGACCAAAAGACCAATGAACTAAAGACCAAAAGACCAATGAACTAAAGACCAAAAGACCAATGAACTAAAGACCAAAAGACGAATGACCTAAAATCAGAGATTTAGTTCGTTAGTTCAGTGTGAGAAGTAGTTCAAACGAACTAAGTCTGAACTAAACGGTACAACTCTATTCTCGAATCCAAACTAAAAAAATACGATCACGCCTTTGTCATCTTAAAAAGTACTGTTGAAAATGAGTGGAGGAAAGAAAAACAAAGCTTTTGATGAACTAGGTTATTTGTTATTCAAAGTGAACAATAAACATGCTGCCTTTTATACGAGCTGCAAAAAAAACATCGAGAAAACAGCCGAAGCCCGATTAGGGTATGACCTGCTAGTTGCTTTTCGCTTGTTAAGGTCACACTAGTCCTAGTTTTATATAAATTTTCTGTAAAGACCCTGGCGAGACTGAGATATGTACCCCAGCCTGAGAAAACATCCTTACAGCTCATACTTTCTTAAATAACTTCTGTGATTATTGTCCGATCGGATTGTAATTTGGAGAGTACGTAGATATTTCATTCAGCTTAGTATATGTTAAAGTCAGAAAATTGTATCTTTTATACAGCACTTACAAATTGAGTTCAAAAATTAAATTAATGATTTATGGGGGCGGTGGGCGTGGCACCTAACATTTGAAATAAACTGGAACCTTCATTTCAAATTTGGTATCTCTAGCGTTTATAATAGCTGAGATTTGTATGTTCATCTTGTCAGATGGACATCCGGACAGACAGACAGACATGGCTCCATCAACTCGGCTAGTGATCTTGGGTCTACCACGCCTCCTTCTGCCTGTTACATACATTTACACAAAGTTAGTATACCCTTTTTTGACCATTGAAAAAAAAGAATTTTTCTATACTATAATTAAGTTTAAATTTTTTTCAAAACAACACATTGTAGCATTGTTGCAATGCACAGAAGAACGCAAGTACATATGTAACATGAGACCTCACTCATAATCAAAACGGCGTAAGTACGGAGTCATCTTCTGAAACATCTTTAACTCTTAATGAATAATATATATGTATTGTAAGGATGCTTTCTCAGGCTGGGGTACATATCTCAGTCTCGCCAGGGTCTTTACAGAAAATTTATATAAAACTAGGACTATTATGACTTTAGTGAGAGAGGAGCTACTAGTGGGTCATACCCTACTATTACAGGGGACACACGTGGCCCACGTCACGCACATGTACTCGCTGGCCGCGTGGATTTCCACATGGGTTCGACTACCACGTGGTCCGTTTGAGACTCACGTGCACGTGTCGCGTGTCACGCGTGCCTGGCTGGATGACTATCGTGAGGAACGCACGTGACCGCGGGTGCTTTCGCTTGCACTCCCCGTCGCTCGTTGGTGTATTCCACCATTCGCAACTAGGTAAAATTGCACGCTCATGAACCACACTTGACAGCTATCGCTCACTCACGACGCCTCTCACGGTCGATCGTTGGTCGTGCAGCACGCCCGTGACTGCAGGTGTTCTCGCGTGTGCTCCCACGAGCCGCTCAGTGATGTATTCCACTACTACGGAAACTCTTTAGAGTCCCGCTCACACACCCACTTGCCAACTGGCGCCTCACTCACGACTCACGATCAGCAGCCGGTCGTGCAGAAATGTCCGTGGCCGCGGGAACATTCGCCTGTACTTCCACAAGTCGCACTGTGGTGTATTCCACCACGCCGCAACTTGTTAAAGCACACGCTCGTGCACCCGCCTGCCAACTGACGTTTCACTCACGACACAAATCACGAGTGGCCGTTGGCCATGCGGAACGCCCGTGACCGCAGGTGTATTGCACCACGCCGCAACTCGTTAGAGCACACGCTCACACACCCAGTCGTCACTAACGTTCACTCACGACACGGACGGTGCGTGTGTACGCTCAGAGTCGCCTATTGGTCTGCGGAGCACCGGCATACCAAACAGCACTACTCTGCGAATACACACTCACACCGGCACACACGTACACGACACTTTCGCACTGCACTAGAGGGAAAGAATGTTTCACAGGGTATATTTTGAATAATTACTGCGGGTGGGTTTCATTTAAATATTTAATAATATGCTTTAAGAAAGTATGAGCTGTTACTTCGCACCATCTACGTTAGCTTTAAAATCTTTGCACTCGATATTTTATTATTTTCTTTCAGGCTCACCTTTCTCCTCCTGCGACAGGATTCATCTTAGACGGTGAGATCCTTGGTCCTTGATTTGCACGGTGTTGCACTTTGACTGGCACTTTGTTTTACCCCACGTGGGAGAGCTTTTGCTTCTTTTCTTTTAGACTGCGCTCGATCGACTGCCCATGGCCTAATTTCGGCAGCTTGCATTTCGCTGCTACGCACATGTCGCCGCTGCTGCGTACATGTCGTCGCTGCTTACCCGACGCCGCTGCTTTCATGTCGCCGCTGCCTTCGGCCGATCGTGCCTGGCTGCTGCGACTCTGCTCGCAATTCGTCGCATGCACGGCGCCGTTCGGATGCGCTGCATGTCGGACGTCGCCGCTGACTTAGCGTCGCGGCCGGCTGGGCGTCGCTGCGGGCTGAGCGTCGCTGCTTACTTAGCGTCGCTGCTTGCTGAGGTTTGCTACTGACTTAGCGTCGCCGTTTGTCTGGCGCCGCTGCCCAAAATTTGGTCGCGGTGCCGTTGCTTGTGCCGTTGTTCATGCGCGAGTTTTCGCTTTTTGTTTGTGTTGTTTGTGCAAAAATGTGCAAATGCGCGAACTCTGGGTACCGAGGCACCGTTATGTGTGCATGTGTTCGAGGTCTGGGTACCGAGGTACCGTAGCTTGAAAATTGTGCGCTGGGTATGGGCGTCGAATGTCTGGTGTTTTGCTATGTTGCGTACCCTGATTTCTTGTTCCTGCCTATGCCCCTGTCTTTGCCTATGCTTTCCTTTCTACTAAAGAAACTGCTACCGGGTATATTGGGCTTAGAGATAACTTATAATTTATTTAATAATAATAATAATATAAATTAACAAAATGAGGCATATGTGTATTAATTCAACAAATTAAACTACACGTAGGTCGACGGGTATCCCACTGTAGCGTTTTGCGTGACTGTTGCTCTCGTTTTGAGTTAATTTTTATTACTTACTTCATATATGAAAATATATATACAAAAAATATTTTTTTTTTAATTTTATTTCTACTTTTATTGTTAGAATGGAATGAAATATATATTTGTATATTAACTAAATTAAGAAAATTTGTATAAGTAACAATGAAATAAATGCTATAAACCAACTGTAAGGTAGTGTTTCGGCTGAGGTGAGCTCAGTCGCGCCAGAACCCCTGTACAGGAAAATTTGTAAATTGCTGAGACCTGAGACGAAAGAAGGAAAGTGGCCTTTTGAGATGTGGGTCACTACGAAGACGAACACATGCTGTTCTCCCAGACGGCGTGGCCGGCTGGATTGCCCACGTACGACGTCCGTTCGCTATGACGGTGATAGCGTGCAGGAGTTATTGACGTGCAACTACTTGCCGCCTCCGCTTTTCAGTTGATCTCGCATGCACGTGTACGCCCGCTCGCGGCAGTCACGCTCCTTCAGCTGTTGTTCTGCTCCGCTCTCTCTGCCTGCGTTCCCTCTGCTGGCGTGCTGCGCTCTCCATGCCGGTGTTCTACTGCGCTCCCTCTGCTGGTGTTCTGCTGCTCTCTCTGCTGTGTTCTGTCGCGCTCGGAAGGTTCGAGCCTATACTCTGTATTTATTAACCCTACTCTCTACGGTCGTTTCGACTAACCCGTTGTTTGGTTAAACTGAAAATAATTCCTTTCATTGGGAAAAATTTAATACTTAACATACTTACATCTACTTATGCTAAAAAAAGAAGTAAAATGAATTCTAGAATTACATACTAAAATAGAAGAAAAAATATATACAGAAATTTGGGGGCTCTTTTGGGTCCTCACTCCCCTCCTTGCTATGCCAATGGAACGTTACCATCGTTCTGCCACCGCGGCCTAGGTGCAGGGCTAAGCGCACACGTCGATAGACGCCCTCCAAATGTTTGGCCTGGACGTGGTCCACCACCAAGCCACGTCGGGGTGTGGTGACCCACCAGGAGGGTGGGGCTTCAACTCAGTCGGGGCGAGGCACGTAGAGGGTGTTGGCTATTTCATCCTCCAAGTTCAGCATTCCGGCGATCTCTTCCAGGGAGAACTGGAGGTTCTCCGCCCACTCCTCGTGCTGGTCTGGTGAAGAAAGTGCGTCTAGAATGGCTGCCCTGCGCTCGGCAGCTGTAGACAGCGCCTCCGGGTCGACCCAGCGGAGGGCCCTTCCTCGGCTCTTCTTCTGCCTGCTGGAAAGGCTTCAAGTCGGCTATGTGGGCGGTGCGCCGCTCTCGTGTCGCTTCGCGTTGAAGTCAGGCTATGTTCCAGTGTTGGTCTCCATTTCCTTCATCGCAAATTATAGTGGCGACTTTGTTTTGCTGATGCTCGCTGTGCGTTTTCTCTGGCCACCAGGAACAGTTGTTCCATTAGTTTCGCCCGACTGATGGGATCACTACCGTCTTATCCTGTTCAGGGAGTAACTACCCCCCAGGTAGTCTGAGTTCGCGTCCTTGTACCATGAAAGCTGGGCTAAATCCCGTGGTACCTGAGACGCTGCTATTGATTGCTAACGAGATCTCCGAGAGTAGGATGTCCCAGGTGTTTTGTGGTCCGTCAGTAGACGGACCCGCATTTCCAGGTTCTGGTGCAAAAAGTGGAGTGAGGTGGTTTCCGGTAGAAAGGTACGTGAGGGGCACCCTGCTCGAGGAACTCCTGTCGCCACCAATACTGGAACCACGAATCGCGGAGTTCTTGGAGGAGGAACTCACCAAGTTCGACGGGCTTTCCGGCGTTTCTACGATAACCGAACATGTGATCGTAATGAAGGATGAGCGACCAATTAAGCATCTTTATTACCCTAAAAACCCAGCAATGCCACAGATCATTAACGCACAGATCGATGAATTGCTTAAGGATGGGTGCATCGAGCCCTCGTCCCGATCGTCTTAGTAGGGATGAAGACGGGCGAAACGCGGATGTGTGTGGACTTTCGGCAGCTGAATGCACGTTCTATTCCGGATGCATACCCCCTCCCGCGGATCAACTCTATTTTGGAACGACTCCGAAACGCACGATTCATCAGCACGCTGGACCTAAAGAGCGGATACTGGCAGATACCCATGGCTAAGCAGAGCCGCGAGTGTACCGCATTCACGGTACCCGGCAGGGGTCTATTCCAATGGAAGGTAATGCCGTTCGGGTTACACTCTACTCCCGCAAAGTTACAACGCGCGCTGGATCGGGTGATAAGACCAGCGCGCGTGGAACCGCACGCTTTTGCCTACCTGGATGACATTATATTCATTGGAACATCGGTGGAGGAATGCCATTTCTTCCAACGCAAGCTGGTATACCTGGGTCATGTCGTTAGCGAAAAAGGGATACACACCGATCCCGACAAAGTAGCAGCAGTGCGGAAACTACAGCCCCCGACTAACCCGAAAGAGCTACGCCGCTGCCTAGGAATAGCCTCTTGGTACCGGCGGTTTGTCCCGAACATTGCCACCGTCGTACTTCCGATATCACAGTTGCTGCGCAAGGGTCACCGTTGGGTATGGAGGGACGAGCAGCAGGAAACGTTCGACAAATTAAAGGCATTACTTACCGAGGCGCCTGTCTTAGCGTGTCCCGACTTCAGCCGTAAATTCGCTCTACAGACCGACGCGAACGACTTCGGATTGGGAGGCCTTATCACCCAGGAAACAGAGAAAGGGGAACGAGTCATCGTTTATATAACTCGTCGCCTGATTAAGCGATTATTTCGGCCATTCGGAAACTGCGTTGCTACCTGGAGGGATACAGATTCGAAAATCCAACAGGGCGGATTGCACGATGGGCCCTCGAACTCCAGCAGTATCAGTTCGACGTACACTACCGAAAAGGAAATCAGAACGTAGTGGCGGACGCACTCTCCCGGTAGCCGATGGAAACACTATGTCAAGTCAACAGAGAAGTTCTCAAGGACTCATGGATACAACGCATAAGTAGGCAAGTGAAGGAAGAACCCGAGAAATACCCCGATTACGGAGAATTATATAGACACCTGGGCTTGAAACCGGTTGAAGAGGACTGCATCCCATGGAAGCTCTGCATCGGCAACGAGGCAAGGAAGAAGATTCTGCAGGAATGTCATGACGCACCAACCGCCGGGTACCTAGGAATCCGCAATACCACAATGAGGGTCGCCCAGAGGTACTACTGGCTGGGGATGTTCCGAGAAGTAGCCCAGTACGTCAAGAAATGCTTTGTCTGTCAGAGATTCAAAATCCAGCAACGCAAGCCAGCCGGGAAAATGCTGATGAGAAGAGTTCAGCCGTTTGACACTCTTTGTGCAGATTTCGTGGATCCAAGATTACCGAGATCCAAGCAGGGGAACACGGTGTTACTGGTGTTCTTCGACCTATTCTCCAAATGGGTCGAACTCGTAGCACAGCGCAAGGCTACCACCGCACACCTCGAGAAGACGTTCGGAGAAAGGATCCTCGGGTACTTCGGAATACCCAGCACGTTCGTATGTGACAACGGAACCCAGTTTACTAGTCGCTCGTTTAAAGCACTCTGAAAACGAGTCGGGATGCAGATCGAGCACACGCGCCATATAGCCCCCAACAAAACCCAACGGAGCGGCTAACAGGACAATAAAAACCATGATTGCCCAGTACATCGACGGAAGTAGATAGGAAATGCGGGTTCTGGTGCAAAAAGTAGAGTGAGGTGGTTTCCGGTAGAAAGGTACGTGAGGGATAAAAAGGTCAGGTGAGGGATAAAAAGGTCAGGTGAGGGGTAAAAAAGGTCAGGTGAGGGATAAAAAGGTCAGGTGAGGGGTAAAAAAGGTTAGGTGTAATATGGGCGAGGGTTCTAGGACAATGGGCGCGGGTTCTGGGACAAAAAGTGGTGTGAGGTGGTTTCCTGTAAAAAAGGTGCATGAGGGATAAAAAGGTATGTACGTGAGGTGGTCCCCTATCACTGAGGTAAAAAAGGTCAAGTGTAATATGGGCGCGGGTTCTAGAGGGTGTGTAAATGAAGGTAATGTGTTGTGAGGAGGAGGATTAGGTAATAAAAAATCCTAATAAACATGTTGATCGGTTATTTGTAATTGGGATAATTAATGGGTTGATAGTGTGAGCATGTGCACGTGCGACGGGGTAAATGTGTTCGAGGGTGTGTGTGCGTGTGCGTGGGAAACTGAGCATGTATGATCGTGTTTGCATGCGCAGGTGTTAGAGGGTGAATGTGTGTACGCAGGCGCTAGTGTACAGAAGCGTGTGACTCAAGATATCTTGATATTTGACAGTCCTGGAGACCCTAGTTCAACAAGTTAATGTGTGCATTGAGTTTTTTGTGGAGTTAGCCGTGATATTTGACAGTCCGGGAGACCCTAGTTCAACAAGTTAATGTGTTCAAGGGTGTGTGTGCGTGGAAAACTGAGCATGTATGATCGTGTTTGTATGCGCAGGTGTTAGAGCGTGAATGTGTGTACGCAGGCGCCAGTGCATAGAAGCGTGCGAATCAAGATATTATTGATATTTGACAGTGCGGGAGACCCTTGTTCAACAAGTCCCTTTTGTGTCGATGAGTATGAAAACGATATTGTTATAATTTATGATAAGCGTGTCCTCAAGCATACTAATTGATCGTCAGCACATAGTTAATCTTGAAATGTGTGAACAGCTACCAACACAAGAACAACAACAACAACAACAGCTAAACAACTAACCAGCTAAACAACAACTGCTAAAACAGCTAATCAGCTATATATAAACAGCTAATCAGCTATATATAAACAGCTAATCTGCTATATCTGATCAGCTAATCAGCTATATCTAAACAGCTAATCAAATATATCTGATCAGCTAATCAGTTATATCTAAACAGCTAAACGGTAACAACAGTTGTAGTGGCCGTTGTCTAGCTTGCACTCATAAACTCTCTCTTAAAGTCCAATTATAACAAAGCGCTCAAATAATTCGCCGCACTCAAATGACAATTCCCAATTCGCCGTCGTCTCATTTCAATGCTCTCGCATAATGCAGATAGAAAAGGTGAACATAAAGAGATAAGATGATCAACGGTTACCTTTGGCAACAACCGTTCTAATACCACGGGCATGGGAAGGGCAAATGTTCTCTCTCGTTGTCTATAAGAGAGGGCGAATTCAGCGTGCATTCACATTTTAATCAGAATGCAGCGCAGACTGATACCAAAGCGTCCAGATATAAACTTTTAAAATCGAAACATTTACGGAAAGAATATATATATATATAAATACCTTAAAAATCGGAGTTAATAAAGGCTGTAACATTTATATTAAAAGAAAGCCAAAGTTATTGAAGGTCCGTGAATAGCAGCGCTATTTGCTGTGTAATTTTGCCAGCAGATGCGACTGCGCAGTTTGGAAGTCATTGTGAAAACATACAAAAGGTGAATAGCCGCGATTCAGCGCAAAACTATGAAGTGTTGGAACTGCGGAAAAGTAGGTCACCGCTATGACTTTTGTCTTGAGCCTAGATCTATTTTTTGTTACGGGTGCGGGACAGCAAACGTTTTCAAGCCCAATTGTATCCATTGTAACAATCCGGAAAACTCGTCGGTGGATGCGCAGGCTAGATCCGTACTGACGCATCCACGACAATAAACCCAGACGTAAACTATCAGATCCAACAACATTCAACAGATCTGAACCATGCCCCAGACTTACAAAATAACACCAACGAAAATGCAATTATTAAAAAAGTATATAAGCCATTCCATGAGAGACTGTCACATTATCTGGCGACACGTAGTCGAATTTTCGGTCACGTGGACAGTTACGAGCCCCGAAAGAAAACCAAACGTTCTACGACCCGCATGCGCGTCTTTTGGAAGAAAGTACGCGCGTGCCGATATAAACTTGTTTCAGCCATTTTCATGAATAACGATAATCGTTTATATACAGACATTCAATTAGAAGGACATTCATTTGTCGCTCTTTTAGATTCGGGAGCAACTATCAGCTGTCTTGGCGGTAAAGCAGCAGCACAGTTGAAATATCACTCGAACGTTCAAAAATCTTCAGGTCGTATTAAGACGGCAAACAACTCAGAATGTGCAGTGATAGGTCGATTAGTTTGTGATATAACATATCGTGGCATAACCAAACCAGTTGAATATATCTTGGCATTGACTTTTGGCGAGATTTTGGCCTGTTAAACCAATAGTTCAAACTTCAAGCCAAGTAAATGAGCTTGATTTAGGCAGAGATGTAGATGTTGACGAAAGTCCTCCAAAAGTTCATTCTCTTTCCGAACATCAGCGTATCGAACTGGAACGAGTTAAACTAAAACTACCGTCATTCGAAAAGGAAGGTTTAGGCCGTACGAAAGTGATCGAACATAGTATAGACGTAGGCGACGCTAAAGCAATTAAGCACTGGCCTATATCCCCAGCTAAGGAGAAGCTTATGTTCTCTGAGATCCAAAATATGCTCGATTTAGATGTCATTGAGGAGTCTAAGAGCGCATGGAGCAGCAATTGTGTCCTCGTAAGAAAAGGAGAAAAAATTCGCCTATGCCTGGACTCAAGAGAGATTAATAAATGCACCCGCAAGGATGCATATCCTCTTCCACACGTTGATGGAATACTCACCAGGTTGCCACCCGCACACTTGCGCACGAGAGTATTCGTTTACTTGGATGATCTATTGGTTCTCTCGGAAGATTTCGAATCACATATGGTACTCTTAAGCGAAATAGCATTTTACTTGCGCAATGCGAACGTGACTATAAATATCGCCAAGTCTAAATTTTGTATTCAAGAAATAAAATATCTTGGATTTATCATAGGGCACGGTAAAATAAAAACAGACCCAGGAAAGCTCACGGCGATTAACGAATTTCCGATACCAACTACTGTCAAACAATTGAGAAGATTTCTCGGTATGACAGGATGGTTACGACGTTTCGTTGACGGCTATGCTTCCGTTACTCTACCGCTGACAGAACTTTTTAAAGAAAAATAACCAATTCAAGTGGAATCCACAAGCTCAAGGAGCATTCGAGATGTTGAAAGGCAAGTTATCATCAGCACCCATCCTGATCACGCCAGATTTCTCAAAACCATTTTTATTGTTGTGCGATGCCAGTCTACACGGACTCGGCTGCGTGTTAGCTCAACTTAGCGTTGATGGCTCGGAGTTACCAATCGCATATATGTCGGTTAAATTAACCAAACAACAACGCAACTATACGGTAACCGAGCTAGAATGTTTAGCTGTTCTAAAAGGCATACAGAAGTTCCGTTCGTACATAGAAGGACAAGCGTTCGTAGTAATCACTGACGATGCTTCGCTGAAATGGTTGTTGAACCAAAAAGATCTTACAGGGCGCTTGGCCAGATGGGCATTGCAATTACGCGGTTTAGAATGTACAATCCAGCATAGAAAAGGTTCTCATAATGTCGTTGCCGACGCTTTATCCCGCCGAGACGAAAACGAAGTCTCTGAATTTGCAGATTCTGGTCCAATAATAGATTTAAAATCAAAAGAATTTAAATCACCAGAATATCTCGATTTATTAAAAAACGTCATTCAGAATCAATCCAAATTGCCGGATCTGAAAATCAGTGATGACTTTTTATACAAACGAACAGAGTTTGCTAGCGGAGAAGAAAAGCAGAAAGTGGAATCCTGGAAACTGTGGATTCCGAATGCTTTGATTAACGATGTTCTTCATAGAGCACACGATCCTCCAGATTCAGCTCATTGCGGCACGGTTGGCCTGGCATGGTTACGCAAATTCGTAATTCCGTAGCAAACTGTTCGATATGCAAATCCACAAAAAGTGCAAATATGATCCTTAGACCTCCAATGGGAAAGCCAATGTCATCAGACAGACCTTTCCAAAAGTTGTATTTGGACATTTTAGGCCCATATCCTAGATCAAAAAGTGGAAATATAGGACTTTTGATTGTGGTGGATCATAATACTAAATTTCACTTCCTACAACCATTAAAGAAATTTACATCCAGCAAGATCTGCGAGTTTTTGGAAAATGTGTTTTATACATTTGGAGTCCCAGAGACAGTATTGACAGATAATGGATCACAATTCAAATCAGGATGTTTCAAAGCATTTCTGACTCAATTCGGAGTATCTCACATTTGTACAGCCATTTATTCGCCACAAGCAAATGCAAGCGAACGACTGAACCGTTCAGTTTTAGCTGCCATAAGAGCGTACATCGGGAAAGAACATATTAAATGTGACATAAATCTAAATAAAATTAATGCGTCAATAAGAGCTAATATTCATAGAAGCACCGGACTTTCTCCGTATTATTTATGCTTCGGGCAAAATATGATGCTCAATGGACAAGATTATGAACTTTTGCGATTGGCTCGTGCAAAGTCCAAAGTTAACATAGACCTCACTCATGACGCAAACGCTCGACGATACAATCTAAGAAGTAGGTCCCTTCGACTAAAAGTAGGAGACACAGTTTATGCCAGAAATTTTGCGCAGAGCAACGCTGCTAAGAATTTCAACAGTAAACTTGTCCCTGTATTCGTAAAGGCTTCAGTAGCTAAACAGCTTAGTCCAGCATATTATGAAATACAGAACGAAGCAGGCAAAAAGCTAGGAGTTTACCATCTAAAAGACATCAAAGTTTAATTCAAGCTCGACCTTTGCACTGTTTTTCTTCAGTTAATGACTACTCGAGATACATCTGTCGCAGCATTATCTGTGTTGTAGTGGCCGTTGTCTAGCTTGCACTCATAAACTCTCTCTTAAACTCCAATTATCACAAAGCGCTCAAATAATTCGCCGCACTCAAATGACAATTCCCAATTCGCCGTCGTCTCATTTCAATGCTCTCGCATAATGCAGATAGAAAAGGTGAACATAAAGAGATAAGATGATCAACGGTTACCTTTGGCAACAACCGTTCTAATACCACGGGCATGGGAAGGGCAAATGTTCACTCTCGTTGTCTATAAGAGAGGGCGAATTCAGCGTGCATTCACATTTTAATCAGAATGCAGCGCAGACTGATACCAAAGCGTCCAGATATAAACTTAAAATCGAAACATTTGCGGAAAGAATATATATACATATATAAATACGTTAAAAATCGGAAAAAGAAAGAAAGCCAAAGTTATTGAACGTCCGTAAATAGCAGCGGTAAATGCTGTGTAATTTTGCCAGCAGACGCGACTGCGCAGTTTGGAAGTCATTGTGAAAACATACAAAAGGTGATATTCAGTGAATATTTAAACAAATAGTCAATGCTAATTAAATATCTTTACTCATAGCTGCGATATTTGATTTAAACACGGCCGGCTTTGAAAAGCGTTTCCACGCTGTCAGCTATAAGCCAGGCCGGTCGTGACTATAAGGAACCCCCAGTGGCTGCAAGACTATACACTGGGCGGCAAAACACTGACATTACTCAGCCACTGCGACAAAATAAGGCCGTGAATCGCGGCAAGCTAATATATCATTTAATGCGACTCCCTAATCCAACGTGATTCCGACATCATTTAGATGATCATCACGCCACAATAGTTCGAGAGCTATACGTATTGGGATAGAATAGTTGCAGACCGGAGACATATAGTGGTAACAGCCGGAGTAGCTAATAGCGGCACGGGTATGTCCAGCCTGACATAGGCCACCAACCTCAGCAGTTAAAGAGAAGCACCAAGGCGTTCTTCTTCTTCCGGCAGCCCAAAGGCGGCATGCCAACAAAAGTATCACACTAGTATAAATACATTTTTTTAAACTCCTTCTAATAACGTCTTTCGTACACTTATATTCCTAAGGCAATTTAAAACACTACAACTCGCAGTAGTATCTAAAAACAAGCACACACATATGGACACACACACATAACTACATAAACCTTCTTCCAAAACAGCACAGCAGCGACATCGAAGGGCCCATCGATCAAGCGGATATCATCTGTGAGTAACAAAATGTATGTGAATGTTTGATATTGTCAACGATATGCCATCTGCATAGACAATGTAGTTATGTTTCGTATTGGTCCATACAAATATATATTTAGATAATAAAAGAATTGTGAAATGCCCTTGTTGTAAAAAGAAGTGAGGCTACTGCGCGTTCATTTGAATATTCTCTTACTTTTTTATTACGAATTGTTATTGCCATTGAATTTGAATATGAATCTTCTAAATATCTTTACGTTAAAATGCCATAAACCTAATGAATAAAAAAAAAATTAATTATAATGTTTACCTAATCATGCAAGTCTAATAATTTAATGAGGTTCATCGCCGACCAAATTAACGCCCATAATAGTGAGATTTAATACGTAGTATTGAACCAGGGATAGCCGAGAAGTCCGCGAGCTATCACGGTAGGGAGGGTACAGAGCGGGATACGATCAACATCCTAGTATCCTGGCACAATATGACTAGCATATAGCATCCATAAACTGCGTGGTTTATCTGAATACAATTTAGTTGTCGATTTTCATTTCCGTAGTGCACTTAATCATTATATTTCCCGTAGTGCGTATATGTTTAGGCAAGAAAAGAACCCACACCCCATCCGACGAGCTTAGACCAGAGAGAAGCCAGAAGTGCAAAAACATTCTTAGCCTAACATATAGTCAATACTAGTGGTATATACACAACAGCAATTCCACACGCTACACAGTTAAAGATCATCAACAGTTAAAGAGATTAAGTAAAATTATTTATTTTATGAATCTTAAGCTTAGTTTATTATAATGATTCATAATTTTTTCAGCCTCGTTTATTAGAAATTGTTCTCTGCTGCATGCACAGGTATCTGGTCCTTCTGTTGCCTCGTTGAAAGACCATGGACATGAAGTTCTATGACTTCCATGTATTGACATCTGGTATGGAGATTTTTCCGCCAGCTTCATGTATGATTTGATTTCTTTGATCTGTTTCAGATCATGATGGTGAATGATATCATCATACTGGTTCAGAAACTCCTTAATTGTTGTTGTTGTTGTTGCGTTCATGTTGCTGCTGTTGCTAGATTCCTTCGTCGCTTTGTAGGGTTTATTATCTTCTGCTTCCTTCCTCGAAGTCGTGTTTTAAACTGAGCCTCAGTTTGAATGCATCGATGATTTTAAAGGAAAATGTAGGGGTTTTTCACCTCCATAACAAAGGTTAAAAGTTGAAACGTGATCATGCATACATAATCATGTTTGTATGCACACGTGTTAGAGGGTAAGTGCATGTGTGCGTGTGTGTGTGTGTGTGACACAAATCTTTCCCCTGTTTATAGGTAATTTCACCACCATAATAAATAAATAAACTAGGTTTTCTTATGTTTCTTTTTCTTTATTTAATGTTTAAATTTGACAAAGGTAGCTTATATAAGAATTTTAGACATGTAGTTTATATGATGTAATAAGTTTTTTAACATCACGTTGTTGAATAACAAAGTGAAAGCAAGCACATGTTTCTGTATTATCATAACAAGATTTACAGAATTCAAAATGTTCTCCAAATTGTGTTTTTATAATATTGAAATTTCCAACTTTCATGAACATGTTCCTTGACTTGATAAGAAATTGTAGATCCGCTCCAGTTAATATATTTCCAAAGTCAGATATTAAAATATTAATTTTATTTATTAAATTTGTAAAATGATTGTTATTGTTTTCCTCCATTTTTTTTTAAAGATGTTCTCTATCGCAACTCTCAAAGTAGTCTAAAATTTTATGAGCATTATTCAATGCACATACCCCTTCCGTACAATGTAGTGAACAAAATGGGAACTGGTTACCACTCATTTCTTTTAATGAAGGAGAACCAAGTTCATAAATATCTGTTATATCATAGTTTTTTAGAAAGTTTTTTAGAAAACGTTTTTTTTCATATCCTTTACAAATTACTCGTTTTCCACTAGTTATTTTTCTTATATGTTGTTGTGCTTCTCTATAGTAATTCAAACCGTCATTCCACCAAATTTTATGATAGGTCTTTGTCATCCAAGCAGCAGTTTTTCTCAAGTGCTTATTTAATTTAGTAAAATCATATGGGGAATGTATAATGAAATGAGAATTGAGTGTGTTAACGTTTGTGTTACTAAAAACCACTCCAATTTCTTTTAAAATAAATTGTTTATTGTTTCCGTAGAACCCTTGAATATCAATCGATACAATTTCTTCTTCACACATGTTGTTGCTGTTGTTGTTGCTGATTGTTCTCGTTAATATCCGTTAAACAATGCGGTGAACTAATCCATTCAACGGGTTGTATTCAACTAACCGATCATGTAAGAGTATGCAATATAGCTGTGCACTTTCATTAGATGTAGCACTAAGCTCTGCTGATATCCTAACATCAATGGGACCAGATTTTACCATTTCATTTTGATATGATAAATCTACAACAACAATCGGAGCCTTATTTAGAAAATCGGTTGGGGAAAGCAATGGAGTTTCGCTTCGGTTATAGTAACTATTTTGAAACTTTGAATACATTTCATAGAGGACTGCAAAACGATTCTTGTTAAAATCTAATTTTAAATCATCATATGGATATGTTTCAGAATTAAGATAGACTTTTAGATTGGTTAAATTGTTTGTGATAAACTTATTTCCGTCTTTAAACGCAATTAATGGTGTTGTTGTTTTGTTTCCCGTTTTACAGCTATTTAACATTCCAAATTTTGTTGTTTGCCTTATTAAATTTGGGGGATAAATATAATTCCAACCAAAAAAAGGGAAAGGAAGATTAGCACCGCTTTTTATTATATCATACAATTTAATTTTAGATGAATCACTGGGGGTTACATGAAATGAATGACTACATTTTGTATTTACCTGAACGTTATGCAAAAATGAGAGATGAAACAATTGAGCTTCTAAAGGAGAAACATTTCAACATAATCAAAATAAGTAGTAACAACATAGTAATAGAAAAAAATAATAAAATTTAATAATATAAACTAAGAAGAAGAAAATAAAGTCTAAATTTTTGAAACCTCAAACTCAATTGTTATAAATATTTAAAACATTTACTATTTGTCCACAGTACTGAGGAAGTAACATAGAGAAATAGACATCTAAATTCAATAAAATGAGTAGGAAAATATTAGATCAGTTAACAAAAACTAGAAATATTCTGAAAAGAAAATTTTCTGAATTGAAGCAGGCAAAAAATGATAATATCTCTCATTTGGAAGACACTTTTAAGCCTATTACAGAACCATTGCATGAACTTGTTAGAGATGTAAAGCATACCAACTATAATAAAATTAAAAAAATAAAGTATGAAAGAATAAAAAAGGAAGAATCTCCTTCTATTAATAATTCAACTATTGATCATGATGCTGATGATGATGATGATGATGATGATAGTGATAATGATATATACTATTCTCAATCAAATATTGAAAATGAAGATAGTGATAATGAAGAAGAAAAAAGAAGAAGAAGAAGAAGAAGAAATCATAGAAAGTGATGAAGATCAAATACCTGATAATATTAATTTAAGTATAAATAAACTTTTAAATGATAATCTCTTGGATAGGGTTTATGGTCCAACAGGGTCTAAATCAAAACTAGAGCTGGGTAACAAACAACTAGAAGTAAAAAAAACTAAAATTATATTATCAAGCGGGAGTACATGGCCTCTTACATTCGGTTTATACTCTCTAATTTTTCATAACCATCCAACGAATTACTCTAAAACTGATTTAGTTTCATATAAAGAGATTTTAGAAGAAACGAGTGTACATAGAAGAGATTATGATCCTAAAAAACAAATTAAAGGAACTCGTGCAGTGAAATATACTAAAATTATTAAACCCTTGATATCGTCAACAACAACAACAACAAAATAAAACCTGCAGCTGTATCTACACCAATTCAAACCAAGAAAGGAGGGGGTGGTGCTATGTTTATGAAGTTAAAACAGGAGAAACCAAATTATGTCTATTGGAATGACGTTAACGAATTAGTTGAACGCTTACAACTTTTAATAGCTTCACAAGCTGCTGGTAATAACAATCATAGCAATGAAATTCTATCAATAACAGAAGAGTTGCGTGAAGAGAAAATAATATACTAATAAATACAGTAGTCATCCAGACATTTCAATTATTATCAAAATGTCTATTGACAAGTTTGGACATTTTTCGAGTAATAGACAGTTTTCTTCTTCAATTTTTAAAAGAGAACTTGAAAACCTAACAGGTGTATATCTTGATAGTGATGGACATATAAATGTGCAACAAAAACGAGTCAAAAATTCTTCACCACCGGAAAATGATTTTGACTTAACAATAAAAGCGTATGTAGATGGGAAAGTAAATGAATTGAAAGCGTTGCAGGAGAAAACAATAATTAAGTCTTTTGAACAACGAAATATACGTATAACATCATTGGAAGATAAAGTAATCCATTTACTTAATTCATTGGCAAATCTCGATAGAGTTATGAATACAATTATCGAACGAATTACTTAACTAAAATTCATAAAAAGTGCTGTAAAGAGATCTATACGAGTGTACAAAGAGATGATGATCAAAAACTGATAAAAGAAACTCGTGCAGTGACATATACTAATAATTATTAAAAGAGAACTTGAAAACCTAGCAGGTGTATATCTTGATAGTGATGTACATATAAATGTGCAACAAAAACGAGTCAAAAATTCTTCACCACCGGAAAATGATTTTGACTTAACAATAAAAGCGTATGTAGATGGGAAAGTAAATGAATTGAAAGCGTTGCAGGAGAAAACAATAATTAAGTCTTTTGAACAACGAAATATACGTACAACATCATTGGAATATAAAGTAATCCATTTACTTAATTCAATGGCAAATCTTGATAGAGTTATGAATACAATTATCGAGAAAATGAATAACTTAACTAGCTTTGTGAACAAACATTTAAAAAAACCTGCTGTAAAATCTAGTACTATACAAATAGATGGTTCAATGATTCTGGGTTATAAGCCATATGGTCAATCTCATGATGTTCATCAAACTGTTATAATAAATGAAAAACAAGATGAAGAATATCCAGAAGTTATAATAACGCCCCAAAAAATGTAATGAAAACTTTAAATATAATATTCAATTGCTACTTACAATCATATTCAACATATCACTTGATAAGTTCGGACATTATTCTAATAAAGAAGAATATTCAAAACACTTTAGGAAAGGTGTTGAAAAATTTGAAGTTTTATTCAATGACTCTAATGGTAATCTGAATGCGCAGAAGAGAATATTTAAAAATTGTTGGAAATCCTATTGAGGGATGGGTTTTCCCACCTCTCAAGATAGGTTGGGGTCATAAAAATGAAATCCTATAAATATATTCAAACACACGTTTTATTCTTATTCAAATTATATATATTATTAACATTTGTTTATATTCGTAATATAATTTTACACATTTTATTCATTTTTTTGTTTTACATTTTATACATTATATATATTTTATACATTATATACATTATATACATTTTACACATTTAATAACTATTTTCTATTGTTTTTTACAAATAAATATGAGATCAAAACAATTGTCTAATGAATTCTTTTTTTCTATTCGAAATTTATTGCCAGGGCCAGTTCAGCATAAAATAAATAACCTACTGTGTTCTCTTTATCTTCTTTATATTTCTTTAATAGTGCTTTCTGTTGAACTGTTTATTTTTCAACATTCTCTAACTCTTTAATTTTTTATCCCAAACTAAAATATGAGTATCACCCTTCAAACACATGTTTTATTCTTTTTCAAATTATATATATATTATTAACATTTGTTTTTATTCGTAATATAATTTTACACATTTTTATTAATTTTTTTGTTTTACATTAAATATATTTTATACATTATATACATTATATACATTATATACATTTTACACATTTAATAACTATTTTCTATTGTTTTTTACAAATAAATATGAGATCAAAACAATTGTCAAATGAATTCTTTTTTTTCTATTCGAAATTTATTGCCAGGGCCAGTTCAGCATAAAATAAATCAACTACTGTGTTGTCTTTATCTTCTTTATATTTCTTCTTTATATTGCTTTCTGTTGAACTGTTTGTTTTTCAACATTCTCTAACTCTGTAATTTTTTATCCCAAATTAAAATATTAGCATCACCCTCACTTATGTCTTCCATCTTTAAAAAACCCTAAGCGTTTCTTGTTAACGCTGCTAAAACCGTATTTATTTAATAGATCGGAATGATAATCAGATGTATCAAATTTCATCGGAAGATTTTCACGTATATCTGTTTTAAGCACATGGTTATCTGATCTAATCAACGACATTGTACCTCTCTTTTTTTTCACCAGTATTTAAACATTTTTTATAATCAGCAGGGGTGCTGCACATATAAAACAATTCTTGGTCTCCTGAAACTCTACTTCGTCATCAAAACTCATTTGAATCGGAACATTTTTTGATAAATACCTATCATAAATATTTGTGACATTCTCTACTAAGCTATCTATAAATGCTGAACTGGCCCTCTCACTTGTTTCTAACTTAAAGCTACTTAACTCATTATCATATGCACACTTTATATAGTATGCATATGATATGGGTAAATGTAAATTAACATCTAACATTTTCTCACTCACACTATCATTCTTCGGTTGAAGAATGGCTTCGAAATCGGCGTAGACAGCGAATGGTACCTTAACTTCCTTCTGATAGTTCTTATAACGAAGAACTGTATTTTTTCCAGAAGGTAGTTGGCACACCTTCTTACTGCATATCTCATGATGACGACTAGCTGCTCCCTCACTCGTAGAATAGTTCAAACAAATATTGCAGAACCATTGTCTACACTTGTGACTTCCAGTCTGTGATGACACCAATCTATGAAGAAAATATATATATATCAAATTAGTATATATGGTATATGGTAATTATAAGTACTAAAATACATATATAATTTTTTGTTTTTATGTGTGTACTTACCGTGAAAGATTTCGAATCCATGTGTAGTGAGCCTTCTCATCGCTTTCCAGCAACAACATGTTGATGTGATGTTCTTTCACGTCTTTAGGGTAGAAGATGGGGCCGATTATATTTCCCTTTTCCAGATCATATCCAAACACCGTTATGCTTATCAACGGGTTCATATCCATAAACTTATTGATATGTTTAGGATTTAGTGGGAACTCTAAACCTTCAAAGTTCAAAACAATATTGTTCACTTTGATTCTGTGTTCAGATATCCTTACATCATATGATGTACATCTTTCAGGATTTTGATCATTTCCCTTTATCGCAGCAATCACTGTCCATTTGAAACAGTATTCGTCATTGTTTTTGACGTTTACTATTGCTTTTTTACTACTCAAACTCTTGGGTAGTGCGATAAAGGAGGATCCTCTGATGGGTTTATATTCATTAACATTCATTTCCAATCGGATAATGTGAGTTAGTGCCCATCCACTATCCTTCTCTTGGAAATTTTCCATTCTTGATATTATTTTCTCAACATGTTCCTTATACAATTCTTGTATATCAGAATTGATAGTGAAGACTTCCATTTTTGATTGGAAAGACTTCACTTCCATGCATTCAATCTCTTGTTTTATTAAAACATATTCGGCGAAAAGCTCAAAATTCACTTTTATAGAAGTGTGAGCTTCAAGCACACCGAAGAGATGTTGAAGGAGTGCCTCGCCTGCTTCCTGCAGAAAATCATTAGGCATTATCAAGCCTGCCTTAGTATTTGTGTAGAGGTACTGAAGAATCCTTCCATTGAATAAATCAATGTTTTTGCTAATCCTGTTATCAACAGGTTCAATAGCACGTCTCTTATGCTGCTCTGTACGAGTATGATGTGACCAACTTGTATTATTTTGAAGAGTCACATCACAGAGCGGACAATACTTTATATTATTCCTGCCTCCTCTAGTTAAACCCATTTCTTGTTGTTGCTGTTGTTGTTGTTGTTGTTGTTGTTGTTGTTGTTGTGTTGTTGTTGTTGTTGTTGATATTGTTGTTGTTGTAGATATTGTTGTTGTTGTTGTAGTTGCTGTTGTTGTGGCTGTAGTTGTAGATATTGTTGTTGTTGTTGTTGTAGTTGCTGCTGCTGTTGTGGCTGTAGTTGCTGATATTGTTGTTGCTGCTGTTGTTGTTGTTGCTGCTGTTGTAGTTGCTGATATTGTTGTTGCTGTTGTTGTTGTTGTTGCTGTTGTTGTTGTTGTTGCTGTTGTTGTTGTTGTTGTTGTTGTTGTTGCTGTTGTTGTTGTTGTTGTTGTTGTTGTTGTTGTTGTTGTTGTTGTTGTTGTAGATATTGTTGTTGCTGTTGTTGTTGTTGTTGTTGTTGTTGTTGTAGTTGCTTGATATTGTTGTTGTAGTTGTTGATATTGTTGTTGTAGTTGTTGATATTGTTGTTGCTGTTGTTGTTGTTGTTGTTGTAGTTGTTGCTGCTGCTGTTGTAGTTGCTGCTTTTGTTGTAGTTGTTGATATTGTTGTTGATGTTGTCGTAGTTGCTGTTGTTGCTGCTGTTGTTCCATGGCTGCAGCGATTTCATTTAAAGCCTTAGTGGTATATATTCCGTTTAAAGCCATTTTTTTTTTTAGAATGTTTTCACTTTTTTTTCAATTTTTTCGCTGATGTAGCAAACGCACTCTACTCAGTTTCTTGTACTTTTTTATACTAACAAAAATTTGGCCACCGATCGCCTTAATATTGGCCCAACGAGCCATGCTAGAAGATGAGTATGCTATACCCCCCATCTTAATTCATAAGAATTGTATAACATTGAATAGAAGGACAATAGGTTACAATGTTTTGTTTACACAATTAGTATGCTTGATCATCAACACGGATAAGGTAGCAATCAATTAGTATGCTTGAGGACACACACTTGTCATAACGATCATTTTCACACTCACCGACTCGGTTAACCTCACAAAAGGGACAATGCACACACCTCACAAAAGGAACAATGCACACATTAACTTGTTGAACAAGGGTCTCCCGCACTGTCAAATATCAATAAGATATCTTGAGTCACACGCTCCTGTGCACTGGCGGCTGCGTACACATATTCACCCTCTAACACATACGCATGCTCACCTCTCAACCTTTAATACCGCACACGCGTATCGATTAGTATGCTTGACGATACACACTTATCATAACGATCGACATTAACTTGTTGAACAAGGGTCTGCCGGACTGTCAAATAACAATAAGATATCTTGAGTCACACACTCCTGTGCACTGATGGCTGCGTACACATATTCACCCTCTAACACACAAACACGATCATACATGCTCAGATTCCCACGCACACGCACAGCCTCGAACACATTAACTTGTTGAACTAGGGTCTCCCGGACTGTCAAATATCAAGATATCTTGAGTCACACGCTTCTGTACACTAGCGCCTGCGTACACACATTCACCCTCTAACACCTGCGCATGCAAACACGATCATACATGCTCAGTTTCCCACGCACACGCACACACACCCTCGAACACATTTACCCCGTCGCACGTGCGCATGCTCACACTATCAACCCATTAATTATCCCTATTACAAATAACCGATCAACATGTTTATTAGGATCCTTTATTACCTAATCCTCCTCCTCACAACACATTACCTTCATTTACACACCCTCTAGAACCCGCGCCCATATTACACTTGACCTTTTTTACCTCAGTGATAGGGGACCACCTCACGTACATACCTTTTTATCCCTTCATGCACCTTTTTTTCCCTCTACACCTTTTACAGGAAGACCACCTCACACCACTTTTTGTCCCAGAACCCGCGCCCATTGTCCTAGAACCCTCGCCCATATTACACCTAACCTTTTTTACCCCTCACCTGACCTTTTTATCCCTCACCTGACCTTTTTACCCCTCACCTGACCTTTTTATCCCTCACCTGACCTTTTTATCCCTCACGTACCTTTCTACCGGAAACCACCTCACTCGCATTTTGCTACCAAAACCCCCCCTCCCTATCTACTTCCGTCGATGTACTGGGCAATCATGGTTTTTATTGTCCTGTTACCCGCTCCGTTGGGTTTTGTTGGGGGCTATCCCAACTCGTTTTCATCCCGACTCGTTTTCAGAGTGCTTTAAACGAGCGACTAGTAAACTGGGTTCCGTTGTCACATACGAACGTGCTGGGTGTTCCGAAGTACCCGAGGATCCTTTCTCCGAACGCCTTCTCGAGGTGTGCGGTGGTAGCCTTGCGCAGTGCTACGAGTTCGACCCATTTGGAGAATAGGTCGAAGAACACCAGTGTTTAGATTTGAATTGGTATCACTCAACGTCGGAGTAATATCAACTGTAAGTAAGTCGATGTAATGTTGCGTCAACTCTTCCTTCGCTAGTGTGTGTAGCATACAACGAATCGAAATTCTTTGTAGTACTGTTGAGCGGATGTTAGGGTATTGTTGGGTCGCTAGCACGCGCTGGTATCCGGCTCAGATGTGTCGGCAATGGGGGGGTTCAAACGAAAACCGCAACAACTATGCTCACGACCATATAAAGACAAATAAAAGTAATTCGCGTGCTATGTCGCCAGAAAACTAAGTACGATCAGACGAACAAAGAGGGGAACAAGAGACAGGTCAGTCGGTCACACAAGACAAAAAGTAAAGCAGCCTTTTTGGCTCCCTCCAATATTTGGGGCGGCCATATCCCCACCCTTCCATGATCACCAAGTGCACTTGTATAATCGGCGATCCCTTGTGGCTACCTAACGGTCATTACGTTTCTTCACTTCCGTCGCCCATGACTCCCGGAAACAATTTATATTTAGTTAGAATTCATTATAATGTTTATTTATTCATACTAAAACTCCTATTTAAACTAAAATTCATTATTATGTTCTCTTGTCATTTAATTATCCTAGTAATAGTATGTCTTATTTATTCATTAATTCAGAGCTGGAACATCAATATTCATTAGTGATTTCCATAATATTTTTATTCCGTAATATTTTTAATTTTAATGTGGAACCTAAAGGAAGTGCTCTAACATTTTGTTTATAAATAACTTTGAATCCTAACCTGGTCTCCATATGTAGGTATATGAAAATGGAAATGCAAGTGGCTGTAATCAATAATACTGGGTTACTTAATTTATATAAAGGGTATCGAAGCACTCATTATTTCTCAAGATTTTACTTTAAGTGATATTTAAAATGAAATCAAAACTACCATGATTAAGGTATATATATGATTGTATATATATGATGGTCACTTACGATTTTTGGTATCCCACGACGAAAGATCTTTCGTTTTGGTAGATGGTGTGTTTGGTGTGTTTATGTGTGTTTGTGTGTTTTGAGTTTTGTTTTAAATTCACTTAGTAAACAAATTAAGTTTTGGTTCTAATAAAAATACATTTTTTTTGAAAACCTTAAACCACGGACGTGTAATTATATATATGTATGTAAGGTTATTATTAAAATGAGTTTATTATAATGGTTCAAATCAATTCAGTTAGGTTAATTAATTACAAAATAATGGTGTTTGTTTAGATTTGAATTGGTATCACTCAACGTCGGAGTAATATCAACTGTAATCTTTAATGTTTTATATTTAATTTTGCTTGCCCCAAGTGCATAACCATGTGGCAGCGGTCGCCGTAATAAGTACAAAACAAATTAGGCTGCGGAGTAAATTGAGTAGTCAAGTGAGAGTTACTTTTCATACTGATTTAATTTTCATTCTTGTAGGCTTTATATACATGTTTCTTACAAGCTAAGTATTTACATAGGTTACATACATGATAATAAAAGACAACTGTTATTTATTTAGGTCTAATGATATCTGCTGCTTTATGTCATGCAGATGGTGCGAAATCGTGTATCTGCATGCATAAAGATAAACGGTCATTATTTACTAAGTCCGCCTGCATATCAGTGAACAGTTAGTATATGTTGTGTCCGTATGCATATCAGCGAGGGTCAGTGCATATCAGTAAAGGGTCACTGTTGATTTAGGTACGTGTGAAACGTACCCTGTCCACTATCTGCTTAAGATAGCAGTGTATGCGTGTGTCATCTGCAGCGTACGATTTTCTGCGGTTATGTAAAATCGTACAACCACTAACACCGTGTTCCCCTGCTTGGATCTCGGTAATCTTGGATCCACGAAATCTGCATTTTCCCGGCTGGCTTGCGTTGCTGGATTTTGAATCTCTGACAGACAATGCATTTCTTGACGTACTGGGCTACTTCTCGGAACATCCCCGGCCAGTAGTACCTCTGGGCGACCCTCATTGTGGTATTGCGGATTCCTAGGTACCCGGCGGTTGGTGCGTCATGACATTCCTGCAGAATCTTCTTCCTTGCCTCGTTGCCGATGCAGAGCTTCCATGGGATGCAGTCCTCTTCAACCGGTTTCAAGCCCAGGTGTCTATATAATTCTCCATAATCGGGGTATTTCTCGGGTTCTTCCTTCACTTGCCTACTTATGCGTTGTATCCATGAGTCCTTGAGCACTTCTCTTTTGACTTGGCATAGTGTTTCCATCGGGTACCGGGAGAGTGCGTCCGCCACCACGTTCTGATTTCCTTTTCGGTAGTGTACGTCGAACTGATACTGCTGGAGTTCGAGGGCCCATCGTGCAATCCGCCCTGTTGGATTTTCGAATCTGTATCCCTCCAGGTAGGAACGCAGTTTCCGAATGGCCGAAATAATCGCTTAATCAGGCGACGAGTTATATAAACGATGACTCGTTCCCCTTTCTCTGTTTCCTGCGTGATAAGGCCTCCCAATCCGAAGTCGCTCGCGTCGGTCTGTAGAGCGAATTTACGGCTGAAGTCGGGACACGCTAAGACAGGCGCCTCGGTAAGTAATGCCTTTAATTTGTCGAACGTTTCCTGCTGCTTTGTCGGGATCGGTGTGTATCCCTTTTTCGCTAACGACATGACCCAGGTATACCAGCTTGCGTTGGAAGAAATGGCATTCCTCCACCGATGTTCCAATGAATATAATGTCATCCAGGTAGGCAAAAGCGTGCGGTTCCACGCGCGCTGGTCTTATCACCCGATCCAGCGCGCGTTGTAACTTTGCGGGAGTAGAGTGTAACCCGAACGGCATTACCTTCCATTGGAATAGACCCCTGCCGGGTACCGTGAATGCGGTACACTCGCGGCTCTGCTTAGCCATGGGTATCTGCCAGTATCCGCTCTTTAGGTCCAGCATGCTGATGAATCGTGTGTTTCGGAGTTGTTCCAAAATAGAGTTGATCCGCGGGAGGGGGTATGCATCCGGAATGGAACGTGCATTTAGCTGCCGAAAGTCCACACACATCCGCGTTTCGCCCGTCTTCATCCCTACTAAGACGATCGGGACGAGGGCTCGATGCACCCATCCTTAAGCAATTCATCGATCTGGTCGCTCATCCTTCATTACGATCACATGTTCGGTTATCGTAGAAACGCCGGAAAGCCCGTCGAACTTGGTGAGTTCCTCCTCCAAGAACTCCGCGATTCGTGGTTCCAGTATTGGTGGCGACAGGAGTTCCTCGACCAGGGTGCCCACGGTGGCGAGTCCTGTACGTGGATGAGTCGGCTCTTCCTGCTTGCTGGTCCAGTCCAGGTTCCTCCGAACTGCCTCGTCATCCTTTGCCCCCAGTAGGTCCTTGTGACTGATGCCAGCCGCACGGTTGCCGGCTACATCACGATGATCCTTGTCCTTATCCTTGTTCCATTTCCTTGTCCTGGTGACTGATGCCAGCAGCGCGGTTGCCGGCTGCATCACGATGTTCCATTTCCTTGTCCTGGTGACTGATGCCGGCTGCATCACGATGTTCCATGTCCTTGCCCTGGTGACTGATGTCAGCAGCGCGGTTGCCGGCTACAGCACGATGTTTCATGTCCTTGTGGGTGTCTGCCCTGGTAGCTCGGATTCCCAAGCTGTAGATCTTGCCTTTACAAACCCAATTATTATCCCTTCTCGTCCTACAGCTAAGATCTGTTCTTATCGGTTTAACACTTGATAAGGCAAGATGTTAAACTGATTTTTTTAGATCTAGACGGAGAGTTCGGAGCTTGCTCCTCTTTTATTGATTTACACATAAAGGTTAGATCCACTTTTGTGGAAAGCAAGAGGAACACATTGGTCAAAAAATGAATTCATGGAGGAGTAAAAAAATGTGATACAAGTATGTATTTAGGTCAGAACATGAATAAAAAAATGACCAATCAAAGTGATTTTATTTTACAAGGAACAGATGCAGTTTCCATTGGGATATTCATAGGAATATTCAGAATGTACTAAGGGATCAGTTCTGGAGGTAGTGTTTAGAAGTATATCAGAAGAGAAAACTAAATCAAGCATTCTACCGCTACAATTAAAAATATTATTAATTAATTATTGTCCTCGCGCCAAAATTTTACCCAGCCTCCAAATGCCGGCGTTAGATTTTGGGCAGCGCAGTCGCACAGCTTAAGCCGACCACACACTTTGCGGCGACGCAAGTGCATCGTAGCTTCCTCCCCTCTCCGTTACCCGCGGCTGTCATGCCTCTCATGCATTCTGCTCGGGTTCTGCTGCAGCTACAACGCTCTCTCGATGTTCGGCTACGGCTGTCGCGCTGTTTTGGCTGCTGCGCTGCTGCTGTTGCAGTGCCCTCTCTTTGCAGGTGTTCTGTCGTGCTCCTTCAGATGTTGTTCTGCTCTGCTCTCTCTGCCTGCGTTCTGCTGCGTTCCCACTGCTGGCGTGCTGCATTCTCTCGGGTTTCTTCTGCCGCGCTCTCCATGCCGGTGTTCTGCTGCGCTCCCTCTGCTGGTGTTCTGCTGCTCTCTCTCGGCTGTGTTCTGTCGCGCTCGGAAGGTTCGAGCCTATACCCTGTATTTATTAACCCTACTCTCTGCGGTCGTTTCGACTAACCCGTAACTTAAACACAGCTTTTGGTTAAACTGAAAATAATTCCCTTCATTGGGAAAAATGTAATACTTAACATACTTACATCTACTTGCTAAAAAAAGAAGTAAAATTAATTCTAGAATTATACTAAAATAGAAGAAAAAATATATACAAAAATGTGGGGGTTCTTTTGGGTCCTCACACTACCTTAATGAACTAATTGTTATTTATTTTTCATACTTTTAATTTTTATATTTTTACGTTATTTCTTTCTTCCATGCTTACTACTACAAAACGTCCTATATATTTACTCTCTAGCTTATGACCTATTACATTTTTTAAAAGTACTAGGCTGCCTACCTTTAATTCTACATCACTATTTGTTTTGTCGTAATCTAGCTTTCTTTTTTGTTTTTCTTTTTCTATTAGTATCCTAGACCTATTTTGCATAACTTCTTGTTTAAACATATGTCCCAGTCGTCTTTATCGATTGAAATGTATGAGCGTACATATTCATTGAATGTTCGATGACTTCTCTTCTAAACACGAGAAATATTTCGCGCGACCTAATTGATCCAAGATTTCTTCTATTCTGGGCAGTGGGTATTTATCTACCAACAGCTTTTTATTAATTTGTCAGAAATCAACTACTAAACGCCATCTTTTTTCCTTTGAATTTGGAAGAGATTTCTTGGGTACCAAGAGAAGTGGGCTATTATATTCTGATATGGATGGTTCTACAATACCATCCTTAATTAATTTGTCTACCTGTCTATTTATTTCCGGCTTTTCCGTCTCTGCGTTTCTATAATTTTTAATGTAAACTGGAATTTTATCGGCTAATCTTAATTTTTGTCTGTAAAAATTATTACTTGATATTGCTTCTGTTTCTAGGCCAAATACGTCACAGTATTGGGTGCATAGTTCAGTAAGCTGTGTCTTGAATTGATCTGGGAATTTAAGTTTACTTAGTACTTCGCTACTTCTAGTGGGGTACAACAGAACAGTGTTGGAATGTCCAGTTGCTTCTGTGCAACTGTCTATAAATTTAGATATGGCATCGTTCATGCTGTTAAACGTGCCTGCTTGCATGATAATTTTTACCTTATCAATCGAGCAATTCTTTGTCATTGCCTTGACAGCTTGGGTCGTGCTATACTTATTTGCTAGTTCTGGATTCAATCCATCACTAAGCACCTTCTAGGGCTTTTGTTAATTGCTCAACCTCTTGTGTGTAGAGGTTGGCTGTTTTGTGCTTTTGCTGCAGATTTAGCAATTTTGCAGAGAGTACCTCAACAGATTCTCCCTTAACTGTTCTCGAGAGTTTATCTTTTATTTCCTGTATTGTTCTTTCTGTGCTAATGAGGTTCCTAGCATGACCTTTTAGTTTGGTCTTAATGACATTGACTGCTAAAGTCTTATGTTCTCATTTTATCGAATCTAACAGGTTCAGAGCGTCTTTGAAACTCTGTAGGTTTTCGGCCTTGCCGTCGTACTCAAATAATAGAGACTGGGAAATTTAATGTATTTGGAACTAGTACTTGTAACTTGTGCCTTTGTGACACATATAATATGTTCTCTCTTAATCTAGATATTATATCTTTTACTTGTGTCTGTTGTAACGATGCAAATTTCGTATTGTGGTCAAGTAGTATGACACGGACTTCGTTATATTTCTCTAATAGTGTCTCTAAATGCTTTATCGTTGTATCCTTACTTATTGGTGCACTCTTATTGAGGCACTTAAATGATCTATCAAAGTTTAAGTTTTTTGATTTTAGCTATTATATTTAGACAATCCATCAAGTTAGAAACTGGGCATTTAATCAAAAGATTTATTTAATTATATTTTATGTTCTGTTTTAATATTTATTTCTGTGTTCTTAAGTAGCTTAAAGGGCATTTATTTCGTTTTTTTTCAAATTAAATTTAGTTGTAGTAATAACATTTTAACAATCAATGTTTATTATTTTGGACATTTTTGTGATTTCATTACTTTTTGAAGCTGACAGTTTTAGGGTTGCTTATTAGGGTTACATTTTTTTTTTTGCTTTATTTATTGTCTTTGAGCAATCAAACTCTGTCTAAATCACTAGCTCTGTTGTTTATAAATATTTTCTTAAGGCTTTTTTAAGGCAGTTTTTTCTTTATATATTGGGTCTGGATATAATTTACTTATAGAATTGTTAAAGGACTCAAAACTGTGAGTCCGGGAGCACCGAGAAGTGTGGCGGAAATAAACAGCGCGTTATTCACACCACAGGAAGGCTGGCAACGCCAGGACGACGATTGCCGGAAACATTAATGGAGCAGGTCCTATCCCGGCAGGCTCTAGGGGTCCACCGCCGAATCCGCATTGCTCTCCACGGGGACGGACCAACCTTCCGGATAATGATGGGCACATGAGGACGTGTGTCAGTGGTCTTCCACTGGTATAGTTAGGGAAGGTGTGAGGACTCAAAACTGTGAGTCCTACAAATTTACCATTTATTTTTAATTTTATTGTTAGGGCAATGGAGCCAAATGAAGTCATAGCAGTAGTAGTTATTTAGTTATAAGTTAGATAGGGCAATGAAGCCACCAAATGAAGTTATAGAAATAGTTATTTAGTTATAAGTCAGGAGGCAGTGAAATAGATATACCCCACCAGTAACATAAGTATAAGCACAGGGTATAGGCTCACTCTTAAGTACCCACCACTAACCGATGGACGAGCACAAACAGAACAGCAACAGTGAGCGTACTCAAAGAGCGCACGCACACCCGCTCAGTGAGCACACTCAAAGAGCGGCTCACATAAACAGCAGGAGAGGGAGAGCATGCGCACGCCCACAGACGCCCAAACATGAGCGCACGCGCACGTCACTCAAATAACAGTGCAGGCACTCACGCACTCAAAACGAAAAGCAGAGGAAGTAACAGGGTTTTTGAGTGGAACCGGCAAATGCAGCTGAGCGCAGACAAAGGAGATGAGCAAAAAGGGAACAGTGACCCTGAAAGGGACAAGACGTGCAAGTGAAGAAAGAAAATGCCGAAAAAAGAAACGAGACGTGCACTAACTTATTGTTATCAAGAATCGAAATAACGTGCTGCGACATTAAGAAAGCTAGTAAAAAGAACCGGAAGAGCTTCATAATTAGTAGATAAATATTGGGGGTTCTGGGACAAAGAGTGGAGTGAGGTGGATTCCGGTAAAAAAAGTACGTAAGGGATAAAAAGGTAGGTAAGTGAGAGATAAAAAGGTAGGTACGTGAGGAGGTCTCCTGTCACGTAGGTAAAAGTTGTCAGGTGTAATATGGGCGCGGGTTCTAGGACAATGGGCGCGGATTCTAGGACAAAAAGTGGAGTGGGCAAAACTGAATGGGGATTCTGGGACAAAAAGTGGAGTGGGGTAATAAAAATTAATGAGGGTGTGTAAATTAAGGTAATGGGTTGTGAGGAGGGGGATTAGGTAATAAAGGATCGATGAGTTGTTTGGGTGGATCGGTTATTTGTAGGTCATAATAGTCACAATTAGTATGCAGCGGAGCATGTGAAACTGAGTATGGATGATCGTGTTTACATGCGCACGTGCCACAGGGTAAATGTGTTCAAGGGTGTGTGTGTGTGCGTGTGTGGAATCTTAATGATATTGGAGAGTCCGAGAGACCCTAGTTCAACAAGTTAATGTGTGCTTTGTTCCTTTTGTGGGGTTAGCCGTGAAACCCTAGTTCAACAAGTTAATGTTTTTTTTTTTTTTTTTTTTTTTGTATCGCCTTACGGTAGGAAAATTAAAATCTTCTAAAGATACCACCTACCGTCCGTAGATGGCATGCACGATTCATAACCCCGTGGGATTATGCCTACGTACTAAAACAAAAAACCTCCGTATGCTCCTCAGTCCTATAAACGCTCACCGGTACTGCCAGTTAAGGTAAGACTTCGATGAGCAGGATGTGAAGCCAGGTCGCTCTCCCTTCCTGAGATATTGGCCATGTAGCGCACCTCTTTCCACCCTTTAGTCGCCTTTTACGACAAGCCGGGTACGCTGAGGTAGTATTCTTATCCCGCCACCTCACAGGAACACTCCTCCTGCGTTTTAGTTGCCAGCTCTGTTGGACATCTCGTCGGCACGGACTCGTTTCATCATATTCATGATGATGCGGTGTCCCAGCTCCCAAGTATGTGCGTTCGCCATCATCGCCGTGATCAATCCATTCGGACTAAGCGGATCTCCAGTCAACGCTTTCAACTGTTCCCTCTCCGCCGAGAACCTAGAACAGTGCATTAGCACATGTTCCGCCGTTTCCACCGCATCAATGCAGTATAGGCATTGGGCTGCGTCTACATGACGGAAACGATGTAGATAGGCCCGGAAACAGCCATGGTCCGTGAGGAATTGCGAAATGTGGTAGTCCAAAGTTTTGTGGCTGCACTGCGTCCATGCGTCTAACTCCGGGATGAGTTGGTAGGTCCACCTCCCCCGTTGCGACATCTGCCATCTCGTCTGCCACTCTCTAAATACCCATTCGTTAGCCTCGTCCCGTGTGGTACCATTGTTAATGAGACCAAGAGCCTTGATCTCCAGATCGGCTGGTGGCATGCCTGCCAGGGCTAATGCTGCATCCTCTGATACAGTTCTGAAGCCTCTTATTAGCCTAAGGGCCATAGACCTTATCACCGTACGCGCTCCTTTTAGGTATGAGCCCTTATTTGTCGCGTCACTCCAAATTGGCGCAGCGTATAGTAGCGTTGCCTTTGCTACGGTTACCAGTAGCCTCCTGGCTGGGTCTCTGGGGCCTCCCACGTTGGGCATTAGTCGAGCTATGGCTGCCGATGTGATGGCTGCCTTCCTGCTTGCGTATTTAGCATGATCCTTGAAGGATAGCCTGTGGTCTATGAGGACTCCGAGGTACTTCAAGGACTCAGCTGAAGTCACCTGTGTTCCGCTGACTGAGACTTGCATGCTCTCCACCTTTTTAAGTTAATGTGTTCGAGGGTGTGTGTGCGTGTGCGTGGGAAACTGAGCATGTATGATCGTGTTTGCATGCGCAGGTGTTAGAGGGTGAATGTGTGTACCCAGGCGCTAGTGCACAGAAGCGTGTGACTCAAGATATCATATTGATATTTGACAGTCCGGGAGACCCTTGTACAACAAGTTAATGTGTGCATTGTTCCTTTTGTGCGTTGTTAACCGTGATATTTGACACTCCGGGAGACCCTTGTTCAACAAGTTAATGTGTGCATTGTCCCTTTTGTGAGGTTTACTGTGTCGGTAAGTATGAAAACGATCGTTATGATAAGGGTGTCCTCAAGCATACTAATTGATCATCAGCACATAGTTAATCTTGAAATGTGTAAACAGCTACCAACACAAGAACAACAACAGCAGCTAAATAGCTAAACAGGTAAGCAACAACAACAACAACTAACCTGCAAAACAGCAACAGCTAAAATGCTATATCTAAACAGCTAAGCAGCTATATCTAAACAGCTAAACAGCTATATCTAAACAGCTAACTAGCAAATCAGCTAAACAGCTAATCAGCTAAACAGCTATATCTAAACAGCTAAACAGCTATATCTAAACAGCTAAACAGCTATATCTAAACAAGTAAACGGCAACAACAGTTAAAGAGTTTAAGTAAAATTTTTTATTTGATGAATCTTAAGCGTAGTTTATTATAATGATTCATAATTTTTTCAGCCTCGTTTATCAAAAATTTTTCTGTGCTGCATGCAAAGGTATCTGGTCCTTCTGTTGCCTCGTTGGAAGACCATGGACATGAAGTTCTATGACTTGCATGTATTGACATCAGGTATGGAGATTTTACGCCAGCTTCATGTATGATTGGATGTCTTTGATCTGTTTCAGATCATGATGGTGAATGATATCATAATCCTGGTTCAGAAACTCCTTAATTGTCATTGCGTTCATGTTGCTGCTGTTGCTAGATTTCTTCGAAGTCGTGTTTTAAACTGAGCCTCAGTTTGAAGGCATATATGAATTTAAAGGGAAATGTGGGGGGTTTTCACCTCCATAACAAAGGTTAAAGGTTGAAACGTGAGCATGCATATATGATCGTGATTGTATGCACTCGTGTTACAGGGCAAATATGTGTGTGTGTGTGTGTGTGTTTTTTTTTTTTTTTTTTTTTTTTATTTTAGAGTGTTCATAGGGAAAAAATTTAGACAGACACCGTCCTAGTGGTGGTAGTGTGGGACCCGCACCCACTAAAAACCCTCTAAAGAACACTCCCCCTACGGCTTGTTTATGATACCCCTTGCGGAACCACTCCTGAAGTATAAATCTTCGCAAGGGGCCGAGCTTAGCCCTGTGGTGGCTCTACCTGGTTGTTGGGTGCTGCGAGGAAGAGTTTCGCAGTCTTTCTAGCCTACGCTGCTCTATCATAATGCACACACACATATCCCTTATACATTCCCAATTTCTGGGGTCTCAATCATACGCCCTACAATATTCTCTGGACTTACATCTACTCCTAAGCGTCTGTTGACGATTTCCCGTTCGCCTGCTTAATAAGGGTAGTAGAAGAAAATGTGTTCCACAGTCTCATCGCCTTCATTGCAAAGGTAGCGTACAGGATCATGACCATACTTGTTCAGGTAGCGCCTGAAACAGCCATGTCCTGTAAGAAACTGCGTCATATAGTAGTCCACTTGTCCGTGGCTTCTTCTGACCCAAGCTTCTATATTCGGCACCAGCCGATGTGTCCACCTCCCCCTGCTAGTTGCATCCCACCTTTGCTGCCAATCCCTAATGGACTTACCTTCATCGTAGGTAATAGGGGTTTGGCTGTGCCTCTTATTATATTGCGCTTGGTAGTCCTGCGCGGTCAAGTCAGCCGGCATTATACCGGCTAGAACTTGAATGGCATCACCGGATACCGTCCGGAAAGCGTTGCAGACTCTCTGGCTGCTACGTCTCACTACAGCGTTGTAGTGTCGGGCGTAGGCTGCCTTTTTAAGCGCTGATGCCCAAATAGGGGAGCATACATCAACACCGATAGGGTAACGCGCGATACGAGGGATCGTATTAACTGCCTTGGTCCCCCGATGTTTGGCATTACTCTTGCGAGCGCCATTTGCACTCTGGCCGCCTTTTCGCTCATTGCGATAATATTCGCTTAAAAGCTCAGCCTTCCATCTATAAGTACGCCTAGATACTTAATTGATGTGCCCGTGCGGATACTAAATCCGTCTATACTGAGCGTCACATCTTCAAGTTTCTTTCTGCTTGAGATGAGAACGGCCTCAGTTTTTTCCCCGGCTAATCTTAATTCGTGCTCACTAAGCCACTGCTTTATCCTTTGCGTGGCATCGGTGCTGTAATCTTTCACCTCCGCCAGGTGCTTTCCAACTATGATGACGGCAATATCATCAGCATATCCGATGATCTTAACCTCATCCCTCAGTGGTAGGCGTAATACCCCATCATATACTATGTTCCAGAGGAGCGGTCCAAGAACCGATCCTTGCGGAACGCCGCCTGTATTTTGGTATTGTTTCCGGCCTTCCTCAGTGTCGTACACAAGTGTACGGTCACTCGGGTAGCTACCAACAATGCTGAGCGTGTTAAGGTTACGCAGCGCCTGCATGATATGATGCCAACTCGCCGAGTTAAAGGCATTTTTTATATCAAGGGTAATCACAGCGCAGTACTTCTTCTGGCCTCCTCGCCACCTATCTCCTGCTAATGCTTCTTCAGCAATCTGTTTGACCCTGCTAATCGCATCTACAGTTGACATATTTCTCCTAAAAACGTACTGGTCGTCCGATAGACCACCTACTTCTTCTACGAAAGTGCTAAGCCTGCTAGCTACTACCTTTTCTAGCATTTTCCCCATTGTATCAATCATACAGAGCGGTCTGTATGAATTAGCCTCGCCTTAGCTTTATCGCTTTCTTTAATTCCCTTTTTGCGTCCTTGAAGTGCGATCTGAGGACTTCCCGTTCCTCCACATTTCTACATCGGCATAAGCTTCTTCTAGCTCGTATGCATTTACGTCTAGAGTCCGCGATCTCGTGGCCCCACAGAACGCTGGCTTCCATCTTGGGCCACCTTTGGATTTCTTCGCCATGGAGGCGTCACAGGCAGAAGTCAATAGGTTGGAAAGTGATGTTGCCTTCGCGTCAGAGGTATTACCTTGCAGGACAACGTTTTGCTGCTCTGCGATGAGGTATCTAAGGACGCCCTCATCCAGAGTGTCTTCTTTCCAACCATTGATTACTCTTTCCTGGGTGCTTCTGCTGCGGTGTCTATCTACCCTCATTAATATGGCTCTATGGTCACTATGAGTGTAGATATCACTTACTTGCCAAGAGATCAGTCTTCTTATGTTGGAGCTGGCGAAAGATATGTCAACGATTGACGTCCTGCCATTTCGCTCAAAGGTGCTTTTATTGCCTGTGTTAAACAGCACCACGTCTAATAAGGAGAAGGCTGTAATGACTGCCTGGCCTCTGATATTTGTGAGGCGGCTGCCCCATTCGGCTGCCCAGGCATTAAAGTCCCCGCCTACGATGTTTGGATGACTACTTCTAACATGGTTCCCTATGTTATCTAAAGTCCTATCGTAGTCGTGCATTTCTAAGCTCGGTGGTAAGTAGCAGCTATAGAAATATACACCGGCTATTTTTGCCCTAGCGAAATGCACTTCAGTGGTCAACGGCTCAACGACACAGTTTTTGCTACCCACAATATGATCTACGTCTCGCTGCTTTTCGTCTTTGCCGACCGCACAGCAAGCCGTAGCCCTGCACATTTTAATTTTGTGCCCCTTTTGCCCGCATTTTATGCAGCAGTCCACTCTGTTTTCAGTACTGGTACATGTGCGAGACATATGTCCGTAGAGCCAGCACTTAAAACACTGTAGAGTGTTGGTTTTTTTCAACCTAACTCTGCACCTAACCCATCCTATCCTAAGGTGTCCCCTTTCTATGGCCCTATTGGCTACTTCTACTGGCACCTTAAGCAAAGCTGTTTGCGTCTCCCCAAAGGATTTACGCAGACTCTTTACAATCCCGCCCAGCTTTCTACCTTCTCCTATCTGCTACTGGGCAGCCTCTATGATGTCATCCCTAGTGGTGACCTCATCTATGTTCCTAACCTCCAAGAACACTTCTTTTGTGAGTGTTCTTGCAGTTGCCTTATCGCCTAGGACTTGCTGCACAGCTACCTCGTAGCTCTGCGGCACCGCACTAGGTTTTTTCTTCAGTTGGAAGAGCAAGTCACACCCTTGCGTCCTTTATTTCCCCATTCCCCTTTATCGTGCGGAGAATGTCTGCATAGGACGTGTCGCCTTTTGCGGACACGATGATAGCATCGGGCCTACCGGCGACTTTTTTAGGCTTCGGTACCTTATGGGTCACCTTGGTCCATCCTTCCTTCTTCGGCTCTTTCTTTGAGCTCCCTTCTTTAGTTGCCGTGGCAACCTTGGGCCTGCTCAGCTCTTCTGCTGGCTTTCCCCGAGTGGTCTCTCCCATTGGTTTGGCCTGTTCAGCTCTTCGTGCCTTATGTGGCATTTTAGCTGCAATCGGGCTGACCCTTTATGTCGTCCTGTTTGCCCCAGAAGGCTCCAGGTGACGACTCTTCTTTGGAGGAGTGGGCCGTGTTCCAGCCAGACTCTTTCTAGGTCTTTTCGGGGTGTCGGCCGCCGTAGATACTACCTGAGAGACCTTTTGTCCTTCAGATAGTATTTTCATTTTCTCATTTGCACTGCTACACAGTGCCTTCATTTTACCAAAGGTATCCTTCATACCCTGGTTGATATGTCGGATACCTTTGGCGTTCACCATCTCAAGCACTTGCTCAATTAGTATTGAGAGCTGGCTGAGCTCGGTGACGTCTTCCATCTGTTTGTTATCCGCAGGTGGGGACCTTGCTGGAACTTCTGTCTCCTTTTCGACCATTGGAGTTGGTCTTCTGGGGACTGCCGGCTGTGCTATTGATCCCACCGGAGATCTAGCCATTTTCGTGCTCTTTCTGAAGAATACACTTTCATCTTCTCCATTCTTATTTATTGTGGAGGGGAGTTTCTCCACGCTTCTTTCCCTGTTTTTATCATTGCTGATATTTCTTGCGATCTTATCTGCAACGGTGGCCAAGTTGCCCACCACCGAGGCATTGCGGTCGCTGGATATCGACGACGGTGGGCCCGCTTCTCCGAGAGGAATCGACCCGGCCATTACTAGAAGTAGTGGCAATCAGAGTATTTCCACCTCCCTGGCACCTTTCGGAGAGGCTATCCCCGTGTGTCCCTTTAATCGCCTCGTACGACGAGCGGTGACTTACTGAGGTGGTATTCTAGGACGCGCCACCACACGGGTGGTGTGTGTGTGTGTGTGTGTGTGTGTACACAGATCTTTCCCCTGTTTATAGGTAATTTCACCACCATAATAAATAAATAAACTAGTTTTTCTTATGTTTCTTTTTCTTTATTTAATGTTTGAATTTGACAAGGTAGCTTATATAAGAATTTTAGACATGTAGTTTATATGATGTAATAAGTTTTTTAACATCACGTTGTTGAATAACAAAGTGAAAGCAAGCACATGTTTCTGTATTATCATAACAAGATTTACAGAATTCAAAATGTTCTCCAAATTGTGTTTTTATAATATTGAAATTTAAAATTTTCATGAACATGTTCCTCGACTTGATAAGAAATTGTAAATCCGCTCCAGTTAATATATTTCCAAAGTCAGATATTAAAATATTAATTTTATTTATTAAATTTGTAAAATGATTGTTATTGTTTTTCTCCATTTTTTTAAAGATGTTCTCTCTCGCAACTCTCAAAGTAGTCTAAAATTTTATGAGTATTATTCAATGCACATACCCCTTCCGTACAATGTAGTGAACAAAATGGGATCTGGTTACCACTCATTTCTTTTAATGAAGGAGAACCAAGTTCATAAATATCTGTTATGTCATAGTTTTTTAGAAAGTTTTTTATCCTTTACAAATTACGTTTTTCGTTTTCCACTAGTTATTTTTCTTATATGTTGTTGTGCTTCTCTATAGTAATTCAAACCGTCATTCCACCAAATTTTATGATAGGTCTT
>JAEIGL010000303.1:0-12871 GCA_018903715.1 Zaprionus davidi | reverse complement strand
ACTCGAATCGTATTACCGTGTTACTCGTTATCCGCCAAAGAACCTTACGTGATCGTAAGTGCAGTAGTTTTCACTTCATAGAAAACCACACTGCTAAAGAAAACCACAAAAGTGTAAAAACAACAAACAAAAATTGTAAAAACAAAAAGCAGTAGTTTTCACTGCCAAGGACAACCACAAAAGTGCAAAAACAGCATCTAAAGACACAACATCCCCAAACAAGCAATATAATTTCGACCAAAACCTCAACCAAGCCTTGAGTCAAATAAAGGCAAGTGCCCTCGTTCAGTGGAAACCCCCAGTAACTGAGCGCCTTCATCAGAAGAATTGAATTTATACTTCGACTATATCCTACTACGGATGTACGTCAAAAGCACGTTTTCTTCAGTGCAATCGAAATGCAAATCTCTGGAGATGCGCAACGAGTGTCAATTATTAGGAGCCAGCCCATGGACCGATTTGATGACAGCCCTCATCAGTGAGTACAAGACGCACATCCTCTGCGAGGAACTTCTAAGACGTCTATACAACACACCATTCTCCACTAATATACGTAAGTTCGTTGAAGAATTAGAAAATAAATCTTTTGTCATATCGAATAAATTAATGCTAGAAAATAATCATAGTAATACAGTATTGTACACAAATGCCCTCAATAACACAGTAAAAGATGTTATTATGAGAAAGTTGCCAGATAGACTATTCATGACCCTTGCCTGACACGACATTACTAGCGTGTCAAAATTAAAATCAGTAGCACAACAAGAAGGAGTCTATGAACTAACCTTCAGTGATCGTTCAAAATCACAAAATAATTTAAATCAAAATTCTCAAAACAAAAGTTCAAAGAATAAGAGCAATTATCAAAATTACGTCAACACACCAATGACAACAACTTCACATAATTCAAACCCCACTTCGAGTTCAAAACCTGCTGAAAACCTGCAAGCAATGAACGAATTTACACAAAAACTTCATCAAGGTAGATCTCAGAATCCCTTGAATCATAGCCAATCGCATAATACCAATGCACCCAATCCACCTGTAAAAAGACAAAGAGAGACCTCCAGTGCCCAACATAAAATGGACACAGGAGAAAATTTTGTTCAACCAGCCTCAGAATCGGAAAGCGACTCCGAAGAGGAAACCAATACGTAAAAATAAAAATGAACAATAAGGTTCTTAAATGCCTTGTAGATATAGGGTCTTCTATTAATATAATCAAACAAAACTTTTTAATTTTCCTACTAAACCTTCAAATGTAAAAGTCCATACTATCAATGGTACTATCATACTTAATCAAAAAGTTTCTTTGCATCCAAGCAAGCCATGTCCAATGAGACAGACCTTCTATGTTCATAATTTTTTTAAAAGTTACGATCTTCTCTTAGGTAGAGATTACCTAGAAGCAACCAATGCAGAAATAAATTATGCAAACCAAACAGTCATAATAAATGGCTACCCATTTAAAATGTGGAATTCCCACGAACAACAAGATAGGTCCCAAGCTAACAATAAGTGCCCCAGTCTATCTAACCAAGAGGAAACCCCTCTTAAAACACCAAAAAAAAAAAGAAACCTCTTTCAAAAAAGATAGGTCCCAAGCTACCAACGAGTGCCCCAGAGGAAGAGCCTCTAAACATAGAAGAAACCCTTCTAACAATACCTGATAACTTCGCCATTGAAGAAAAGTTAACAGAATCAAATGTATTCAGGCTAGAACACCTGAATACAGAAGAAAAAGAACAAATCACACAAGTTTTGCTAGAATACAGTGATATTCAGTACAAGGAAGGTGAAAATTTGACCTTCCCTAGTACGATTAAACACACTATTCAAACAAAACATGATGCCCCCATTTATAAAAAACCCTAGAAATATCCACAACCATTTGAAGTCAACAACCAAATTAACGAAATCAAAAATCATCATTCAAAAATCTAAATCTCCATACTGTTCTCCTATTTGGTTAGTTCCAAAGAAGAGTGATGCCTCAGGCAAACAGAAATACCGTTTAGTCATTGACTACCGCAGTCTCAATGAAATAACCATTGATTACAATTTCCCCATCCCTGTAATGGACGAGATACTAGACAAACTCGAACGTTGTCAGTACTTCACCACTATTAATCTAGCAAAAGGTTTCCATCAAATCCAAATGGACCAGCGATCAATAGCCAAACTGCATTCCAAATATGGACATTACGAATACACTCGAATGCCCTTTGGTCTCAAAAATGCACCAGCAACATTTCTGTGTTGCATGAACAACCTTTTAGAAGAACTAATCTATAAGGATTGTCTCGTTTACTTAAATGATATTACTTAAATGATATTATTTACTTAAATGATATTATTCATTAGAGGAACATATAATGTCAATCAGAAAAGTATTCGAAAAGTTACGAACAGCTAACTTAAAATTACAGTTAGATAAATGTGAATTTCTGAAGAAAGAAACTGAATTTCTCGGTCACATTATCACAACTAAAGATATTAAACCTAACCCAAATAAAATTCACGCAATAAAATTCCCAATTCCGAAAACTCCGAAAGAACTAAAATATTTCCTTGGACTATGCGGCTTTTATCGCAAGATCCTTCCAAACTTCACTAAAATACCAAAACCAATGACCCATAAATTAAAGAAAGGAGCTTCAATTAAAATAAAACACAACGATTATATGTCCGCTTTTGAGAAACTAAAGTTACTCATCACATGCGATCCAATTTTAATTTATCCCAATTCCCATTCGAAAAGAAATTTGCATTAACCACAGATGCAAGTAATATAGCTATAGGTGCTGTATTATCCCAGGATCACAAACCAATTTGCTACGCAAGTAGAACCCTCAATGAACACGAACTCAACTATTCGGCAATAGAAAAAGAACTATTAGCCATAGTCTGGGCCACAAAATATTTTAGATCTTACTTATTTGGAAAAAAATTCGATATACTAAGCGACCATAAACCATTAGTTTGGCTTAGCAACATAAAAGACCCCAACATGAAACTCCAAAAGATGGAAGATAAAATGAAACGAATATGACTATAATATTCAATATCTTCCTGGCAAAAGAAAAACACGTAGCCGATGCTCTTTCCAGAATTCAAACACAAGAAAATTTCTTGGGAGAAGATAGCCAAGTATCCATCTCCACACCAGCAACAGTGCATAGCGCACAAGAAGATAGTCAAAACCACATTGGAATAACAGAAAGACCTCTCAATTATTATAATAGACAAATAGAATTTATAAAAGGAAACTCAGACGAAGTTGAAATAATAAAATATTTTCAAAAAACTAGAATCAAAATAACTTACAAAGAGATGACAGAATCATCAGCAAAAGAATTAATAAAAGAATACATATGTACCAAGAAAAGCGTTATATATTTTCCCGACATAATAGACTTCCAGAACGCTTACCTTCAAATAATAAATCCTGATAATTTTACCAAATTAATGAAAACTAGTTCCAAATTAACAGATATACAAACGTATGCCCAATTCAAAAAAATCATTTTGAAAACTCACAAAGAGTTATTACACCCAGGCATAGAGAAACAAACTCTATTATTTAAAGAAAAATATTATTACCCCGATTATCAGATACTAATTAAAAATATAAGAAAAGAATGTGAAATCTGTAATATAGCCAAAACAGAACATAGGAACACAAAATTAGCCTTCGAAAACCACCCCAGAAATATTCAATCCCAGAGACAAATATGTCATGGATTTCTATTTAATCAACAATAAACAATTTCTATCATGTATTGACATTTATTCTAAATACGCCTCCCTGATAGAAATAAATAGTAGAGATTGGCTCGAAACCAAAAGAGCAATTATTACGCATCTTTAAGGACCCACTTAAGAAAGCAGTTCTATTTACAATTTTCATAATTTGCCTTATTCCATCAGCACACACGCAAAGTCTAAAAGTAAACCCAATTTACGCTAAAAACATAAACATACTATAAACATAACCAAAACAGAAAACACTTATGCAGAATTAATAAAACACACAAAATTATTTGAAACACTCCCACAAATTCGATATTTAGTAGAAAAACTCGATAGAGAAATGAACGGCATAAAAATAGCAAAACGCAGCAAACGCGGTATTGTTAATTTTATGGGCATAGTTTACAAATATTTATTTGGCACATTGGATCAAGAAGACAGAGAAGAATTAGAACAAAAAATTAATAACATTTCTGAAAATAGCATTCAAATAAGTGAATTAAACCATGTAATAGACGCAATAAATGAAGGAATCAGAGTCACTAACCATTTAAGTGTAATTATTGACGGCCATGATATGCTAGCACTTTTAATTTTCAACCTACAACAATTTACTGAATACATTGAGGACATAGAACTAACTTGTCATGCAATTAACTCGATTAGGCATTTTCAATCCAAAACTTCTAAAACATGATTTGTTAACCCATGTAAATTCCGAAAAACTTTTGAAAATCAAAACCTCTACTTGGCTTAAAACAAGCACAAACGAATTCTTGATAATATCCCATATTCCTAGAGAAATACTAAAAACACCTATCTTCGAAATAATACCATACCCCGACGAAAATAAAATTAAACTTACTGAAGCTATTCACGATAAATATTTTGTACAAAACGATCAAGCATACACAGCAAACTCGAAAGATTTGGTCATAAATAAATGTATCACAGGCATACTAAATCAAGTAACAACATAATGTAGGTATAGTAAAACCCATTCAGAATTCGAAATAAAATATGTTGAACCTAATATAACAACTTGGAACCTACCCAAGACAATACTTAACCAAAATTGTATAAACAGAAAAATAGAAATTGAAAGCAATAACATAATAAAAGAAATGTTCTGTCCAAATAGAAGAAATACTTATTACAAATACTATGCTTGACTATACCCAAACTATCTATGTAAACAATAACGTAACAAAACTAGAGCCACTATCTTATATCCAAGCAAAAGAAATAATACAACAACATGCCAAATCAAATAATATATTTCAAACTATAACACTTACTGCACTTATTGTCATTATTATAATTTGTATACTACATATATTTTATCTATAAGTACAAAACCATTCCACACAAAATAATTGTTAAATTTAAGAAACAACCAAATAACCAAATAGAGGAAAATGATAATATTGTAGTACCGACAGTAGAAAATGTACCGATAAACGAAACACCTGTATTATACCCCAGGGTAAACACCTGAGGACAGGCTTATTTCTTAGGAGGGGGAAGTTACATATCCACTACTCGTATATCGGACTTACACAAAAGTACCTACACTACACCACACGCACACATACAATTGTAAGCATTTGCACTTAAAAGAACAAAAGCCATTTGATTGCCCTTCTCAAAAATCAAGCCACCCCACTCGTAAGTTGAGCTTTCAACTCATAAACATCCAAATGTCCGATTAAAGTCCGAATCCCACAGTCTCCCCCAATTTGAATTCGATCACCATTGGCGATAGCCGCCACTTGCAATAACAAATACATCCGTGCCCACTGTCTCCCCCAATTTGAATTGGCGACAACCGCCACCTGCAGGAATAAACACATCAGTGCGCGCCATCCATCACGCACTTTTCTCAGGAGGATCTTATTACCCCCTTTATTATCGCTCCCCCTATTTTTCGGAGAGTCTCTCTTAACAAGAGAACACAATCGTTAGATGAGCCAAACTCTCTTAAAGAGTTCGTTCTCTTAATACCCCTTCAGTCTATTTAAGCTCAGGCTTGCCTTCGGGCATCAGTTCAGTTCAGATACAGTTATCTCCGCGATAACTCCTGTTCAGTCGCCCCGTTCGTCTAATTAGCAACGCCACCCCCGTTCGTCTAAAACCAACCAAACGGCTTTGGTTCTTCCACTTAATAGGAAGATAAGGGAAGATAAGTGTTATTAAATAAAATAAACTTTATTTTTTTTAAAAATCATAACCAGTGAACTCGTTATTATATATACATATACAGGGTCCGCAACGTAACTTTTTTTTTTTTAAACAGTGCGCACAAGATCGATCGTAACGTTGGCTGTGTGGCACGGAGCGCCGTCTTGCTGGAACCAAATTTTCTCCAAGTCCTCCTCTTCGATTTCCGGTAAGAACCAATCTGATAACATGGCGCGGTAGCGTTCGCCATTGACCGTAACGGCGTCTCCTGTCGCATTTTCGCCTCACGCACACTCTCGGCCATAGCAGCGATATTACCGGCAGTACGCACTTTTTTTGGTTTCTAACGCGTTGGTTTATCAATAATTGTGCCGGTTTCTCTCAATTTTTTCAAAAGAAAGTGCACATACGGAGCGGACGGTGCTTTGTTACGGCTCATTTCCGTGCGTAATTTTCGCACACATACATAGTGTTTATATATGTAGGTACAAGTAGGAAGCGAGCGAGAGACCGGGAAACAGTAAGATCTTTACTTAACAAAAGAAAGTACCAAGGTTCTGAAGACAGAAATGTGTGTATGTATAATCTGTTTGTTTTGTACAAAAAGTTAACCGTAACGAGAGCAACAGTCGCGCAAAACGCGACAGTGGGATACCCTTCGAGCTATGTTCCCGTGTAGTTTAATTTGTTAAATTCATACACATACATATGCATATGCACATGCTTTGAAATTAATCCCGACAGATGGCGCTCGCGCATCGCGCTCGCCCGTCTCCCTTGTTAGCTGACAGAAGCACTTGGTTTTATGCTCATACTTTCTTAAATAACTTCTGTGTTTATTGTTCGATTGGATTGTAATTTGGGGACTACGTAGATATTTCATTTAGCTTAATATATGTTAAAGTCAGAAAGTTGTATCTTATATACAGCGCTTACAAATTAAGTTCAAAAATTAAATTATTGATTTGTGGGGGCGGTGGGCGTGGCACCTAACATTTGAAATAAACTTCATCTGCTTATAGTACACAGGAGTCTTCCTGCCAAGTTTGGTAACTCTAGCTTTTATAATAGCTGAGATCTGTGCGTTCACACAGACAGACGGACAGACGGACAGACAGACAGACATGGCTCAATCGACTCGGCTTGTGATCCTGAGCAAGAATATATATACTTTATGGGGTCTGCCACGCTTCCTTCTGCCTGTTACATACATTTGCACAAAGTTAGTATACCCTTTTTTGACCATTTTCAATGGTCGAAGGGTATAAAAATACGAACGCTACAGTCAGGTTCTGACTGTATAAGGCCATGGATTATCATAGTATACCGTAGGCAATAGGTATAGGTATGCATTTCTAGGGCGTCCCAAATTTCATTAATATTGCGTCTTGTCGTTTTGTCTAATATCTCTCCATTTTCGACGACTGCGAGAGATTTACAGTGGCTAAGTGGACTGTATACCGGACTCCAAGGTCAATGATATTGACCGTGTTCGTGGCTGGATTGTTTTTCATAATTTTTTTAAAAATAAATTAAAAGCTCCAAAACATTAAAGAGGGGCGACGGAGGTAGGCGATTTTTAAGTTTTAGTTACGCAATATATGTAATTAGAAATTAGTTTTCTTTCGTAGGTACACAACACCAACTGCAAATCTAATTGTACTTATGTATGTATATATATTCGTGTAATAATGTGTGTTGAAGTGGGACGCAGACATGTATGTATGGGCGTCCAACTCGCACATTCAAAACTTTGTTATTTTTTAGCATTCTAATTGCAAAATATTGAGGGAAAACATCCAATTGAAATCTTACTGAACTTGCATAGTCATAACTGACAAAATAAAGGAAAGAGTGACGGCATTGAAGAACGCATTAGTTCGCGTTTTTTTGATGCGTGCTAAATAATATAAAAATACTTAATTTTATTTATAAATAATTAATATTATTTATAGCTATTATAATTTGATTGTCTTTCATATGAAAATAAAGTAATGAACATTTTTTTTTATTTTTATTGAAATTTAATTAAATAATTTAATTTGTTTGACTGTAACTTTTCTTTTAGTTTATGAAAATAAAATAAATAAACAAAATAAAATAAGAATTAATAAATGAAAATTCACACCGGCCTCAACCGGGAGAGTTGAACACACTCACTGTCTCGCAGCCGTCCGCCACCCTAACCACTCGGCCATTGCCTCACTCCTTTGCCCATCGGCAAAGCTGCATTGTGAACCAATTCTGTTACCATACAATGCAAATAAAAAGTTTAATAAAATGCTGTGTGATTTGAACTTCGGTATGCTTTCGTAAATTTGGTCTGCTTAAGTATATACATATGTTCAAAATAAGTTTAATTCGTATCATATCTCACTTATTTATAGTCCGATTTAAATGAAATTTTCACATAACGCCCGTGGCAAGGTATTTGTCATGTAAGATATACAACTGTTGTTGAGTTAATATTGTAGTTTTTAAATTGTTATTACTGATTTACAGAGGCGGTAAGGGGCGTGTCCAAATTTTAAAAAAAAACTTTGAGACACTGCAATGACTCTAGCTCTTATTGTTTCTGAGATCCAGGTGTTCATACAGACAAACATGGCTCAATCGACTCGGCTACTGATACTGATTCATAATATATATAGTTTATGGAGTCGGAGATGCCTCCTTCTGCCTGTTACGCACATTTCCGTTCCGACAAACACAATAGACCATGAATTTTTTTAAAATACATGGCCTAAAAATAGCCTAAATATATAAATCATAAATGCTACAACTATATAAAGCATACACCCTAGACTTGCAAAACCAACGAAATGATCAATGTACCTAACTATGCCAATCTGTAGTTCGGTATCACTTAACTAACAATGTCTAACAATGGTTAACTATATAAATTATGATTTTTTAGCTATTTTCTTTGTTGGCAACCCTAGTTTAAACAGCTAACGCACGTTTCGTGCTTTCTATCACTGTCAAACATCTTCAGTTTCGTCTATAATTTAACCATGACCTGCAAATTAATGCATTTTATTATCAAAATGCTTGCTCTGTTTAAGAAAGTTCATCGCGCGCTTCTTCTTATGGTCAGTTTAATCGACCCACTGAAGCGGCTATTCGGGCTATTGTGAATAAATTTCGCACCAAATTTACATTGTTGGGCATTAAACCAGCAACGTACACTTACGTAGAGTGAATGGTGAGCACTACCGTGAGATGATATTAAACTTTAGCTTTGCCCAAATGCAACACCTTGACTTACATGACATGTGGTTGCAAAAAGACGGTGCCACATGCCACACAGCACTCCCGTAAGAATGGACTTATTGAGACGCGAGTGAGAAGTGAACATTTTCTTTCGCGTTCGGGACTAGATCGTGCGATTTAACGCCTTTGGTCTATTTCGTTGTGGGGCTATGTTAAATCGAATATCTATAGAGACAACCCCTTTTCAATAGACGCATTGGAGGATAACATTGAAGCATTTATACGTGAGAAATGTTTGAAAGAGTATGCCAAAATTGGAAATGGAAAGCGGATGGAGCATTTGAGGCGCACTCACGCTCAACATTTGTATGAAATAATCATCAAACATTTAATTATATGCACCGCACTATCGACTCAAATAAAATTTTATGTATTTCTCTCAATTTGATGTTTTTTATTTTGATAAACGTATCTATAGCTCTTAAAAAATCAACCTTTATTATAAGGAACCAGAGGCAGAAGATTCTTAGCTTCGCATAACCCACTACCATAACCATTTATAAATAAATTGAGGTAAAAGTTCTTATTTTAAAACCAAAAGTCGAAAAACTACCAAAAATTAAACAGCCACACAAAAAAACTTTTCTGGATCTGGGTAAGCGCCATATGCAGTTATATGTATGTATTTTGGATCACTGAATCAGAATCCGAGGTCAGAATTTCGCCGTCACGCACAATGGTTCCCCCATAGGCCAAAAATAAAAAAATCAAAGTCCAAATTTGGACTTTAAATGTATCATTACATTCTCATAATTGGTCTAGCTATTCAAATTTATTCATGTTTTTGTTTTGCTCTAACTGTCCGCTTCAAGAATGAGGGACAGCATGATATCAATCGATTATTGCAGCATGAGCAACTTGCAAGTGAAGCTGTCCGTAAAGTCAATAAAAACCCTTATAAATCGACATTACTCTGCAATAGAAAGCATTCGTAATATAAATAAAGGTATTTAGTATATTTTAAAAACAAAAATTATACCTCCTCAATTTTTAAAAAGCACGTGCTGCATGTTGTGGCTTTTTATTCTGTGTTGGTGTGTTGTGGTATTGTTGTTGTATTAATGTTGTATTGTTGTTGTTGTTGTTATTGTAGTGTTGCTTTCGTTCTTGTGATGTCGCATTATTTTATAATTTGCAAAATTTCAGAGGTGCGTGTGCTGTTGGACGTTTGCAGTCCACACAGCCGTATGCCCACCTCATTGGCAAAGGCCTTTCCGCCGAACATAAATTTTGACGAGCCTTGTTCAGGTCAAGGGTGTCGCTAGCATTCTCCATCACAGTGACTCTGAAGATGGAGGAAGTTCAGATCAGGACTCCGGCTCAGAATGTCGGAAAGGAGCTCCAACCTAGATACCCAGGCATGTGCCATGTGCCAAGCAGAGTCTCCATTGTTCTGGGGGCCGACGTCTATGGCTACGTACTCCTCCCAGACCTTGTTGCATCCCTACGATTTTTTTTATAAATAATTATATTTGTGTTTTTTGTTTTATTGTAATTATTTTTTTTACCGGCAGAATACTATGTAATCAATAAAATTTATTATCTAAGATATTTAATTTTAATTTATTCTTATCTCGCCTTTATAATACGAGGGTCGTTTGATAAGTCCGTGACTTTTTGAATAAAATATATTTTTTTCGTCAAAGAAGCGTTTTATTTCTCAACATAATCTCCTTTTAGCTCTATACATTTAGTCCAGCGTTTTTCCAATTTTTTTTATTCCTTCCAAATAATAGGTTTTCTCAAGGCCCTCAAAATAGTCGTTTGTTTCTGTGATGACCTCTTCATTTGACCCGAATCTCTTACCGCCGAGCCATTTCTTCATGTTTGGAAACAAAAAATAGTCACAGGGGGTAAATCTGGAGAATATGCTGGATGGGGTAGCAGTTCGTAGCCCAATTTATGAAATTTTGCAATGCTGACTACACACGTGTGCACCCGTGCATTGTCCTGATGGAACAGCACTTTTTTTCGCCAAATGCGGTCGTTTCTGCTTCAAATCAATATCGAATCTGTCCAAAAGCTCTGAATAATATTCGCCGGTGATCGTTTTACCCTTTTCAAGGTAATCGATGTGAATGATACCTTGTGCATCCCAAAAAACTGTGGCCATGACCTTGTTGGCCGACAGACCCACCTTGGCCTTCTTTGGTGCACGTTCACCCGGAGAAACCCACTGTCTTGATTGTTCTTTGGTCTCTGGTGTGGTGTGGTGGATCCATGTTTCGTCTACGGTAACGAAACGGCGCAAAAATTCTGTTTGGATTGCGGTTGAACATCGCCAAACACTCCTTTGAAATGGTCACACGGTTGCGCTTATGGTCGTGTGTGAGCAATCGCGGCACCCATCGCGCGGAAAGCTTTTTCATGTCCAAATATTCATGTAAAATGTGATGTACCCGTTCAGTTGAGATGCCTACAGCCTCAGCTACCTCACGCACTTTCATTCTCCGATCATCCAATATCATTCCATGGATTTTGTCGACGATTTCTGGCATGACGACCTCTTTTGGGCGACCTGAACGTTCGGCATCACTTGTACTGGTACGACCACAACGGAACTCAGTAAACCATTTCTTAACCATTGAAATTGATGGTGCAGAGTCCCCATAATATTTATCAAGTCTTTCCTTGGTTTCGGTGATGGATTTTTTACGCAAAAAATAATGCTTAATTAGCACACGAAATTCACTTTTTTCCATTTTCGTTAAAATTCACGAGATCGTCTGCTTTCAATGCCTATAAAACGCAAACCAAAAAACGCAGCTTTCTCAAAATTTTACAGTCAGCTGTTAATCGATAACTGCTGACAGGAGCAGTGTTGTATTTAGAGCAGGTGCGCGGCAAATACAAAAAGTCACGGACTTATCAAACGACCCTCGTATTATAGAAAAACATAAATATATTAGTAAATTTCAAATAATAATAATTCAAATTCAAAATTCAAAATTAAATGTATTTTTATTTTTTTTATAAATTTTATATTAATATGATGCTTAAACTAATTTTGAAATCTGTTAGATAAACAGTTTAAAGTTGCAATTTACAACTCCTATTTATTTCATTAAATTAATTGTTTTCAATTGGGGTGGGTTTAGCTGCTGACTTTATGCGTGTGTGCTTGCACATATTCATAAGCATGTTCGTGTGTAAGCACGAGAACTTTGTGGTTGCCAAGGCAAGTGACTAGCACCCGCCTTTTTTGTGTTGTTTTTGGTTTTCGCCGGTCGAATTAGCTCCCGATTATAAAATGCAATCGGTATGCAGGGAACACCAAGGGGAGGCCATTGCAATAACAATGGGGTCATCATTGATGAACTTCGAGTCGACTTGAGATATTCAAATGTGTTTCATTTAAATATCTCCATGTTCCCCACCTAACCTACACACCTAAATTTGACTACTACATCAAAACTGCTTCAGTCGCACAACGACAGCGGAACGATAAGCATGCGCGTACTTCTTTGCGCTGTGCGATCGTTTCCAGGTGTACGTGTATGCAATCACGGCCCGCGTATGAATGTATGCGTTGCTTGTGAAGTTTGTCATTTGCCTATTGCCAAACTTCACTAGCAATGCATACATTCATACGCGGGCCGTGCATACATACACGCACACATGTAAACGATCGCACAGCGCAAAGAATTACGCGCAGGCTTATCGT
>JAEIGL010000256.1:0-19262 GCA_018903715.1 Zaprionus davidi | reverse complement strand
TTAAATCTTGATTTGATTAAAAATTAAAAAAATAATATGTCTTTATTGTTTCGTTTTTGGTTTTAGACTAATTTTATACAAGAAGGGTTTATCATAAGCTACCGCTGTTGAGAGCCGTCGCCGTCGCTGTCGCTGCCGCTGTTGTCGCTGGTGCAGTCGCTGCCGCTGCTGGTGTTGTTGCTGGTGCAGTCGCTGCCGTTGCTGGTGTTGTCGCTGCTGGTGCTGGTGTTGTCGCTGCTGGTGTCGGGTTCCTGCAGTTGGCCGCGGCTTGGAATTTGCTGACCAAGTGCACGTGGCGGATGTTTCGGCTACGCTGGCCAGTAGTCCCACGGTTTTGGGAATGCTGACCAAGTGCACGTTGTTTATGTAACCTTGCCTCGTGAGAGGTTGCGCTTCTCGTTGTTGTGCAGCAGGAGTGTTGTTAACTCCTCCCCCTTTAAACGCGGACGTCCTCGGTCGCGATGTATAACCTCTTTTGTGTTGTGGTTGGCTTAGGGTCTTTTTTAGGGGCTGCTGCTTCTTCATTGGTCACCTTGAGGGTTACTTGGCGACTTTTCCTTCTGATTATGAATCGTGCTAGCAGTGCTACTAGCAGAACTATGAGTGTTGCTCACATTGTAAGGTTTGCTGTTATGTTGATGTTGTGACTTCCGTTCAATCGTTCCAGCTCCTTTGTATTGTTTATATTGACTTCCTTTAACATTTGTAGAGATAATACTTCATCTACTTTTGTTTTCTCTGCCATTAGTTGCAACAGAGGTGGAGTCGCTTCGACGGGAGTCATGGTCTTTGAGATATAAGTGTCATCTCCAACTCTTATAGTTGCATTTTCAAACTGTATGAGGAACGTCCCCTTCAGGTCCATATTTTCCATGTCTATTTCGATTGTTCCCACGAAGTCGTTTAACAGGAGCGTACCGGTGAACAGCTCTTCATGGTTGGGTTATTTTACATTGTGGTATTTGGTTTTTTAACAAGTGAGTGATACATTTATCGTCGCTTAAATCTACTAAATTATTTCTATTACAAACTATCTTGTCATTGTGTGTTTCACATGGTTCTTTCATTCCAAGAATTTGCTGATTGCATCTATTATATCTCCTTCTTTTACAGTTTTTAATAACATTAGGGCAAATAACTCGTTTGCAATTAATGGGATATTGATCATGTATAGAATGTTTTTATTGTTAGTCGCTATTTTTATTTAAGAGAATTTTAATAATTCTTTTGGGTTTATAAATAGTATATCTTCTGTTTCTAGGATATTAGTAATTTTCTTTATTTGTACCTCTAACAGAATTAATGAGTTTATGGTATTAGTTTTCGCCCAGTCTATTGCGTAAATTAGGTTATTTAATTCTTCTTTAAAGGCGTGGATCTTATATTTTAGTGTGGTGATTTTTTGGTTTTTGAATTCTGGGTTATCTTTTTCTGTTTTTATGATTGAGTTTGTTATTTGAGTGATTTGGTTTAGTCTGTCGTTTAATACTCTATTTATTACAATATAATTGTTATTGTTTTCTAATTGTTCATTTATTTTATTTGTAATTATTTCGTGATCATTATGGTCCGGCGTGCCGGGCAACCATTTCCAAGCTGTACCCAAGATATCTATTGACCCTGTTTTCCTTTGGAATAGCCTGAGCCTTCTGAGGTTTGCCTCTGCTTTTGAGAGTTCGAATGCGAGGAATGGGTATAATAGATTAGTTGTTCCTATTTCGTTAACTTGGTTTGATAGGTTATGGAACGCTGTTTCGTATTCTTCCACGTCAAACACATGAATGATCCTGAATGTGCCGTTTTGAATTGCTGCGATGCCCGCCTTGATGGGTATCAGCTGTGAGTGTGAATAGTCTAGTATGGTCGTGATGCCAAAACATGTTGGCAAGAAAAGTAACCTGGAAGAATATCATGTTTTTATATTATTTTTATGAACCACTTTTCCTGAACGAGTTTTAATTGTTGTGTTTTTATCTTCTGCAACTATTTCTTTTGTTTATTTTGACGACAATTTGGAACCTAACCTTTTATCGATCCTAATATAGACTACGTCACCTTCGTTGTATGGCTTTATGGGAGATTTCTTTTTATTGTGGTATAGAATAGTTTCTTCCTGTTTATATTTCAATTTTTGAATGACCTCTTTGCGTGCCGAATCTAGTGTTTGGGGTTCTGTGATTTGTCGGTGGCCGAAAAATATGTCTATTGGTATTGCTTTAGTGGTTGACTGGACAGATGCATTGTACTCTTGAACGGCTTTGAAGATTATTTCTTCGAATGTGGCCGCGCCAGAGTCTTTGTTTAAGCATCTCATAATTTCTGTTAGAGTCGAGTGGAATCTCTCGACTTGACCGTTGCTGGTAGAGGAATAAGGTGGTGTCGTATAGACAGATGCTTTTAGCTGTTCTTGCAGCAAAAAATTTATGTTGGCGGAGTTAAATGCTTTCTCGTTGTCCATAACGATCAACTTAGGCATACCGAAGGCTATCATTATTTCCCTTAACGGGTGTTTCAAGTCTTCTGAGGCTCTTGATTTTAGCAGTTTAATTTAGGCGTACTTAGAAAATTTGTCTATGGCTGTGAGTACCAATTGCTTTTGTGTGGTGTAAATGTCTATATGGATAACCTGACCGGGATAAGTTGGTAAGGGAGTTGGTTGGGTTTCTCCGGTGTTCGGGTGTCTGTCATACTTGGATAATTTGCAAGTTTCGCATGCTGTCGCTTCAGTTTTTTTCGGAGGCTTGGGAAGAAGAACTTGCTTATTATTTGTAATTTGTTTTCCGCTGCGTTCCTATGTGCCCTCATGTGTTCTTTCGATTCTATGTCGTCCTGTTCGTCTTTCTCGGTTATGTCTTTCACCTGTTTTTGCGTGTACCTAACCTTATACCCACTGAAGTGAATCGGATAGCAGTTCTGTATTTTTCCCATGATTCTTTCTGCGGTAAATAAACCATTTACAAGTCTTGGATCTAATCGATCCTTTAGGATCCGAATTAGCTCTTCTTCTGAATACTCTTTCCTCTTGACGATATGTCGATGGTAAGTGGGGAAGGGTATGGAGAATTCTTCGGACTCCTCCTCTGAGGTTAGCAGTAGTAACTGGTTTTTGAAAACGTTGATCGGTACATCTTCTACTGGTATCAGGTTATGTGAAGAGCTCTGATCGCTGTGAATTGTGGCTGTTGTGGAATTCACTTGCGTCCCTACTGGAATTCTAGACAGGGCGTCTGCCACTACATTGGAGGTGCCTGGTTTGTATCTAAGCTCGTGGTCGTACTCTTCTAGGCGGCTCTTCCAGCGTTTCAGTTTCGCATTGTTATTTTTTGCGCTTAGAGCAAAGGTTAGGGGCGGTCGGTGTATATCACCACCTTGGTAGTACCGTACAGGTATATACGCAAACTCTGAAGAGCCTATACTATTGCTAACATTTCTTTTTCATTTGCAGCGCAGTGTTCTTCGGTCTTCGTTAGAGTGCGGGAAATAAAGGTGATGGGTCGATAATCTTGTTCGAGGACTGCGCCGATAGCATAGAAATAGTGAAACCTAAGAAGTCGACTTCTTCTTTGAAGAATTCGCACTAATCTATTTGGACTTTCATGTTGGCCTTACTTAGTGTTTCGAATATGGTGCTTGAGTGCGAGGCGTGGGTATGGCATTTCATACTCGGATTCCCTGTCTAATTCTGGCTCTCCAGTGGTAACGTGAAAATGCCTCTGGTATTTAGACACGTGACCAGACTGGCCTTGAGGAGGTGGACGTTTCCCAGCTAATTCGTTACCCTGTGGTCTGTTCATGTAGCCAATTTGTTTCGATCGGAGTGATCAACTTCCATGAGTACCGGTTTTGGGTATGGTTTCGGTACGGATGGTCGGGGAGGTGCTACTTGCTGTTGGTATGGGATATAGGAGTTTTGTGGCGGTCTATAGGGCTGAGGTGCAGTATTTTGATTAGCACCGGTCGGAGGCATTAAATGTTGGTATATTGCTGGTCTTGGGGTGTGATAAAGTCGTGGGTCAAAGTTTCTCCATTGCGTGGAACTGGCATTCTGTAAAGGTCTTTGGGTCACTAATCTAGTGGGGGTTGTTGTCTAATATTTAGTGCAAATGAATTTCTTTGCTATTGGTTCTACACTAGACCACACAAATGCAGTGCGTGGCTCAGATCTTTTGGTTTCTTTATGGCTAATAGGCGTGGCAAGTCGCCATTAAGGCCTCTCACGAATGTGTCAAGTGCCTTGCCTCGGTAGTTATCGGTCAACGCTCTAATAACTTCTGGTGACTCCTCATGGGCACCGATTTGATTCAAAATCAATGAGAGCTGATGGTAGACTGCCTGGTAGAATTCGGAAGTGGACATACGGCCTTGGCTTAGCGAGAACATCTGATACTCGAGAGTTTTTAGATCTCGTTTATCAGCATAGTGTGTATTATACGATTCTAAAACCACGTCTGCCTCACCAAATACCTTGGTACGTACAGCTAAGGTCATCAAATAGAATTTGTAGGATTCTTCTTGTCCTTCATAGATAGCCATTACGCGGTCGACGTTCTTTTTCCATGAATTAAAAGTGTATCTGTCTCCCGAAAATTCCTTAATAAGTTTCGTTAATTCTGATACCTCCCCCGCGTTCTTCGCCTGTCCTGGGTCCTACTAGTGGAATATCCCTAAAATTTTCGTGTCCAAAATTCGGACTGAACATTTTTTCGGTCTCTAGTGTCTCTCTAATTAGGTCCATTATCACACTTTTTAATTCAGGGGTATTAGTAGGGGTGCTGGTCCCCGGTTGTCTATTATCAACCGCTTGACTGGGGCCACCGGCAATACCTAGCCCTGCCATGGCATCGGTTAACCCGCCTGGCATTCTTGAACAAAATTTGAAGTACGAGGAAATATTCGTTTTGGAATCGGACAACTAGTCTATTCTATTTGAGTTTGGGATGCACGAAATTTACTTTTTTATTTTAAAACTTTTATTTCTTTTTTTATGTGTTAATGATTTTATTGCTTGAAGACCAGTGGATGGTCTCTTCCTTCTATCCTGGAGGGTCCCTTGGGATTCGCGGGATTGGAATGTATTATACTGCGATTGCAGTCTCTTTTAGTCGGTTATATTTTTCCACAGAGTTATGGATTATATTAAATTACTCACCTTTTGTTTTACTATGCTTACGGGAAAAGGGGTTTATTTTATCGAATTTATATTGTGTGTTCTTATCTTCTATGCCTTATTCTATTTTTGTCTATTTTTTTTGATTCTTGATTTAATTTTAGGAAGGTTTTTTCAGTATCACTTAACAACTACGCTTACAGGTATAACATAGTCCGGCAAATCTGCTACTACTGGCTCTGTAGATTTGTTCCTTTTTGTCCTGCGGCGATGTGGCGAAGCGGCGGTGCGGCAAGTGACTGGGGATCCTTGGTAGCACTAATGTAGTCTGCCGTCTGCGAACTGGTACAACAGACGGAGTCGGCGGTAAGAAACGAGACTCGTGAGTTCTCCTTTTAAAGTCAATCGCGCTCGCGGTGCTTGGCTCTTACGAAGTATTATGATCTCGGTACTCTGTGTGGTGGTGGGGCACTGGTACTTGGAGCACAAGGTACACTGTGTGGCGTTTTGGGGCACTGGTACTTATAGCACGAGGTACACTGTGTGGCGTTTTGGGGCACTGGTACTTAAAAACGATGTCTTGTTCGGATGTTCTCACGGTCCCTGCTCGGGCGCCAATTAAATCTTGATTTGATTAAAAATTCAAAAAATAATGTGTTTATTGTTTCGATTTTGGTTTTAGACTAATTTTATACAAGAAGGGTTTATCATAAGAAAGCTGCTGCTGTTGAGAGCCGTCGCCGTCGCTGCCGCTGTTGTCGCTGTGTGATGAACGGGCAAACAGAGACAAATTATCACCTACACAATTCTAGCTATTTCCCTATAGAGGCCTACGAACGAAATAGAGGGTGGCAGGGACACAGTCTTATAACTAATACATATAAATAAATACGAGGGTCGTTTGATAAGTCCGTGACTTTTTGTATTTGCCGCGCACCTGCTCTAAATACAACACTGCTCCTGTCAGCAGTTATCGATTAACAGCTGACTGTAAAATTTTGAGAAAGCTGCGTTTTTTGGTTTGCGTTTTATAGGCATTGAAAGCAGACGATCTCGTGAATTTTAACGAAAATGGAAAAAAGTGAATTTCGTGTGCTAATTAAGCATTATTTTTTGCGTAAAAAATCCATCACCGAAACCAAGGAAAGACTTGATAAATATTATGGGGACTCTGCACCATCAATTTCAATGGTTAAGAAATGGTTTACTGAGTTCCGTTGTGGTCGTACCAGTACAAGTGATGCCGAACGTTCAGGTCGCCCAAAAGAGGTCGTCATGCCAGAAATCGTCGACAAAATCCATGGAATGATATTGGATGATCGGAGAATGAAAGTGCGTGAGGTAGCTGAGGCTGTAGGCATCTCAACTGAACGGGTACATCACATTTTACATGAATATTTGGACATGAAAAAGCTTTCCGCGCGATGGGTGCCGCGATTGCTCACACACGACCATAAGCGCAACCGTGTGACCATTTCAAAGGAGTGTTTGGCGATGTTCAACCGCAATCCAAACGAATTTTTGCGCCGTTTCGTTACCGTAGACGAAACATGGATCCACCACACCACACCAGAGACCAAAGAACAATCAAGACAGTGGGTTTCTCCGGGTGAACGTGCACCAAAGAAGGCCAAGGTGGGTCTGTCGGCCAACAAGGTCATGGCCACAGTTTTTTGGGATGCACAAGGTATCATTCACATCGATTACCTTGAAAAGGGTAAAACGATCACCGGCGAATATTATTCAGAGCTTTTGGACAGATTCGATATTGATTTGAAGCAGAAACGACCGCATTTGGCGAAAAAAAAGTGCTGTTCCATCAGGACAATGCACGGGTGCACACGTGTGTAGTCAGCATGGCAAAATTTCATAAATTGGGCTACGAACTGCTACCCCATCCAGCATATTCTCCAGATTTAGCCCCCTGTGACTAGAAGAAATGGCTCGGCGGTAAGAGATTCGGGTCAAATGAAGAGGTCATCACAGAAACAAACGACTATTTTGAGGGCCTTGAGAAAACCTATTATTTGGAAGGAATAAAAAAATTGGAAAAACGCTGGACTAAATGTATAGAGCTAAAAAGGAGATTATGTTGAGAAATAAAACGCTTCTTTGACGAAAAAAATATATTTTATTCAAAAAGTCACGGACTTATCAAACGACCCTCGTATAATACTTATAAATAAATATTAAAACTAAAGTTTCTTAAAAGTATATTAAACTAAATTAAATCTAGGTATCAGGAATCTGTAAGGAAAAATTCAATTAATTAGTAATATAATTTGTGCAACTTGGCATACTTACGGGGATTTTGGTAGAAGTGAATTCCTAAGAAAAGGCAGGAGATGGTATCCTTAATTTTGTCTACTCAGTGTTGGAACTTGTCCGACAGAGAAAAGGAAGGGGGCAAGGAGGAGAATAAGTATGGCGATTTACTAGATTTTGCTAGATCATCGCAGTCATACATTCTCCTCCTCGACGACTGGGCGCCTGTATCTGAAAAGAAACGGAAAAACGAAAAAAAAAAAGAAAAAAAGAAAAAGTGTTAGTGACCAAGAAAAAATCTTGAAGTTGAAAAAAAAAAATACAATTTATTCACTTCTTTATATTAATTACCTGTTTGGTCAGGATTCATATACAACCTGAGGCGCAGTGTCATCTTACCTGCAACAGCATCTAGGGCAAAGCAGAGTTGACACGCTAGCAGCCTAGTGCTAGTCGGGTGCGGAGTTCTACATCGGGGCATAGTTTGCGAACGCTGGAAAAAAAAAGAGGAAGAGCGATGAGGATACAAATTCAACATATATAAAAAAAAAAAAAAATGAACTCGTGAAGGCTCACTTATTGAGATAATACACCAGACACATAATTGTCATACACAGAAGGCCCAGGCAAAGAGAATCTGTTTAAAAAGGATATCAATTTAAAAAACAAAAAAAAAAAAACAGTTTATAACAAGAAAAAGAAGAAAAGAAAACGCACCATTAACGAAACACCGGGAAGTTGGGCAACAGCTTACGGCAGTTTTGCAGCAGCTTCGGCAGTGTGCAGCAGCTTGCGGGCGTTTTGCAGCAGTTTGGCGACAGTTCGAGTTGCAGTTCTGGCAACAATTTGGCAGCAATTTATTTGATAGTTTAAAATTTTTATCTTGGCGGCTATTAATTAAAGTACGAAAGAAAAAAAAATCAGAGTGATCGTTAGACTATGCAAATGAAAGTAGAATAGCGCTTTATTGTCATATACTAAAGGAAAGGAAAACTGTGTTACTAGCCATTTTTTTTTATTTTTCGAATATTGCTTTCTTTTCTGCCTCTGGGGTATGTACGTGTATAAAATAAACTTTAAACTAACATTTAGCAACCAACAATGTATTGGGCCCAACGGAGAACTGGGGGTAAGTGTACTCACATTTATTTTATATTTACGACTACACCGTTTATGAGGAAATTTCACGATAACATTTTAAAAATATACAAAAAAAAAAATATATATAAAAAGAAAAATAAAGAAAACTAAGCAAGCAATAAAAATTTTATTTTGATACAAAGAAAAATAAAAGGGTAAACACCAAACAGCTGTTTGTATGGCATTGATCGTGGCATATTAAGACCTTTTTCTATGTTTCATTAAATTGTTTTAGGTACTTACCTGATATATGTCGGTATAAACTGGTTTTATTCACTGGCACTAAGAGAAATCACACCCGATAAGATATAGCACTCGCGCCGCGCAAATGTTTAAGTAACGAAAATTTAAGGCGATAATTGCTGTCTTTTTTTAAAATACAAACACATTTGAGATGCGACTAATATTTAGTTAGCATCGCGATGGGAAAATGGGAATGATCTTGGAAATAATGTTTATTTATATATTTGGTTTATATTAATAAGAGATATCATATCCGCATAGGTTTATAAAAAAATGTAATTCTTTCCTTTATTAAAGTATTAGGATCATATGAATAATTAAAAACATAAACATGAAGCCGTTTAGGAATATAATATGTATATATTTTTTTGGAAATAAATGAATAATTATATGGAATTTTCACATGGAAAACTAAACTAATTTTATAATGATTTCTGAAAGTTGATGAAAGGGTAATGTTAGGTCAGGGAGTTCTTCAAATTAATGCGAAAAAGGACTCATAGGTAGGGTGGGTAAGGACGCGGGACCTACACCAACACCAGTAGTGTCCCCGAAGTGCGCCCCGTAGAAGGGTAGTGGTTCTTTTCTTGCTTTCTCCTCTCGTAAATTCTATCACTTCTTTTTTTGTTTTGTTCTTTTACGTTTCTTTTCTCATCTCTATTTTCTGACACGAGACATAGTGGCAAAGATTCTTTTTATTTCTATTTTGTGTGTCTTCCCTCATAAAAGGGCTAGGAAGATCGTCAAAAGAACCCCCCCACAGGCTGTTTTTGCTAGCCGCAAAAGAATCAAAGGGAGGGCGGCCTAGCCAAAGATAGGAACAATATCCAGATTTAAAACATCTAGAAAATATACGTTCCATTCCGAGGGCGGATGTAACAAATTGGCGCCCAACGTGGGGCGAAGGCAGCTTAAAAACGCATGATGCGAAGAAAAGTGTCAAAAATTATAAAGGGTAAAATGCGTAGAAGCTACTGAAAGCGTCTAGATAGAAAATAATATTGCGAGTAATAGCAGCTGGAAATCGAATTTAGGCAAGTCCTAAATATCGACCACTGAATCTAAGACTCGGCATAAAATAATGATAGTAACCAAATACAGCAAGGCAAGGGAAAAAGCGTTGAAGAAAAATGTACTCTTGGAAATATAATAATTTGGCATAGCAAAATATTATCCGCGAATATATGAGCGACTCTTGAGACTTGACTGTTTTTCTTTTCACTATATTTCTTTCTCCTTCTTAACTTCTTCAACACTATCACAACTGCCGGGTAAAGCGCACAACTTTCGTTACCCTAGAGTCAACTGGAAGAAATCAATTTAATGAAAAAAAAAAATAAATTATAACTTAAACAATTAAAAAAAATAAATAAATTTGGGAAAAAAACGAATCAACAAAAAGACTAAAAATGACAACCATACGTAGCACAGAAAACTTGGCCGCAGAAAATGCAAACCGTCAAGTAATAAAATGCGAAATTTGCGTAGAGCCATTATGGGAATCCGGCTCAGCAGAACGAGTGTTAATTACACCATGTCAGCACAGCTTCCATGAAGCTTGCATTTCTGACTGGGTAAGACAGGGACATATTGGCCTGCTGATAGTCCTCGACCACTTTTCTAAATTTCATTGGCTGTGGCCACTAAGAAAATTCACAGCAAAGGCAATCATGGAGTTGGTACAGAACCAAATCTTTTTCGCCTATGGAGTGCCTGAATTGCTAATTAGCGATAATGGGTCTCAATTCAAAGCACACGATTTTAATGCTTTTCTTACAGCCTTTGGGCTAAAACACCAATATACGGCAGTGTACTCGCCACAATCGAATGCATCGGAAAGAGTTAACCGATCAATAATAGCGGCGATTAGGGCTTATTTGGAAAAAGATTAAAGTGCATGGGATGAGCATATTCCAGCAATCAGCTGTGCGTTGCGAAATAGTGTGCAACAGAGTTTAAAATGAGCCCCGTATCAAGCGTTATATGGATTCAACATGATTACACATGGTTCGCAGTATAAGCTTTTGAGGAATTTAGGGCTGCTGGAGGAGAATGTAGGAGGCTTCCATAAGGAGGATCAACTGCAGCTGCTGCGAAAGCAGCTAAAAGCAAACATGAAAATTGCTTATGAGCAGCAAGCAGAGAAATACAATTTGCGAACAAAAGAGGTAAATTTTAAAGTGGGACAGGAAGTGTTTAGGAGAAATTTCCTACAAAGCTCCTTTGAAAAAGGAGTGAATGCCATGCTAGCACCTATGTTCATAAAATCAAGAGTTCGAGAACAGCAAGGAAATTCCTACTACATTCTAGAGGACCTACAGGGAAAATTAGTGGGAACATATGACGCGAAGGACATACGGCCATAATAAAATGAGAACCTACACACTTCTGTTTAGTTCCCTACGGACGCCTACGAACTAAACAGTGGTTGTGATGAACGGACAAACAGAGACAAATTATCACCTACACAATTCTAGCTATTTCCCTATAGAGGCCTACGAACGAAATAGAGGGTGGCACGGACAGACTCTTATAACTAATACATTAAACTTATAAATAAATATTAAAACTAAAGTTTCTTAAAAGTATATTAAACTAAATTAAATCTAGGTATCAGAAATCTGTAAGGAAAAATTCAATTAATTAGTAATATAATTTGTGCAACTTTGCATACTAACGAGGATTTTGGTAGAAGTGAATTCCTAATAAAAGGCAGGAGATGGTATCCTTAATTTTGTCTACTCAGTATTGGAACTTGTCCGAAAGAGAAAAGGAAGGGGGCAAGGAGGAGAATAAGTATGGCGATTGACTAGATTTTGCTAGATCATCGCAGTCATACATTCTCCTCCGCGACAACTGGGTGCCTGTGTGTGAAAAGAAACGGAAAAACGACAAAAAAAAGAGAAAAAAAGGAAAAGTGTTAGTGACCAAGAAAAAATCTTGAAGTTGAAAAAAAAAAAAATTTATTCACTTCTGGATATTAATTACCTGTTTGGTCAGGATTCATATACAACCTGAGGCGCAGTGTCATCTTACCTGCAACAGCATCTAGGGCAAAGCAGAGTTGGCGCGCTAGCAGCCTAGTGCTAGTCGGGCGCGGAGTTATACATCGGGGCATAGTTTGCGAACGCTGGAAAAAAAAAAGAGGAAGAGGAAGAGCGATGAGGATACAAATTCAACATATATAAAAATAAAAAAAAAAATTAACACGTGAAGGCTCACTTATTGAGATAATACACCAGACACATAATTGTCATACACAAAAGGCCCAGGCAAAGAGAATATGTTTAAAAAGGAAATCAATTTAAAAAACAAAAAAAAAATCAGTTTATAACAAGAAAAAGAAGAAAAGAAAACGCACCATTAACGAAACACCGGGAAGTTGGGCAACAGCTTACGGCAGTTTTGCAGCAGCTTCGGCAGTGTGCAGCAGCTTGCGGGCGTTTTGCAGCAGTTTGGCGACAGTTCGAGTTGCAGTTCTGGCAACAATTTGGCAGCAATTTATTTGATAGTTTAAAATTTTTATCTTGGCGGCTATTAATTAAAGTACGAAAGAAAAAAAATCAGAGTGATCGTTAGACTATGCAAATGAAAGTAGAATAGCGCTTTATTGTCATATACTAAAGGAAAGGAAAACTGTGTTACTAGCCATTTTTTTTATTTTTTCGAATATTGCTTTCTTTTCTGCCTCTGGGGTATGTACGTGTATAAAATAAACTTTAAACTAACATTTAGCAACCAACAATCTATTGGGCCCAACGGAGAACTGGGGGTAAGTGTACTCACATTTATTTTATATTTACGACTACACCGTTTATGAGGAAATTTCACGATAACATTTAAAAAAAACAAAAAAATATATATATATAAAAAGAAAAATCAAAGAAAACTAAGCAAGCAATTAAAATTTTATTTTGTTACACCAAAGAAAAATAAAAGGGTAAACACCAAACAGCTGTTTGTATGGCATTGATCGTGGCATATTAAGACCTTTTTCTATGTTTCATTAAATTGTTTTAGGTACTTACCTGATATATGTCGGTATAAACTGGTTTTATTCACTGGCACTAAGAGAAATCACACCCGATAAGACATAGCACTCGCGCCGCGCAAATGTTTAAGTAACGAAAGTTTAAGGCGATAATTGCTGTCTTTTTTTTAAATACAAACACATTTGAGATGCGACTAATATTTAGTTAGCATCGCGATGGGAAAATGGGAATGATCTTGGAAATAATGTTTATTTATATATTTGGTTTATATTAATAAGAGATATCATATCCGCATAGGTTTATAAAAAAATGTAATTCTTTCCTTTATTAAAGTATTAGGATCATATGAATAATTAAAAACATAAACATGAAGCCGTTTAGGAATATAATATGTATATATTTTTTTGGAAATAAATGAATAAATGAATAATATGGAATTTTCACATGGAAAACTAAACTAATTTTATAATGATTTCTGAAAGTTGATGAAAGGGTAATGTTAGGTCAGGGAGTTCTTCAAATTAATGCGAAAAATGACTCATAGGTAGGATGGGTAAGGACGCGGGACCTACACCAACACCAGTAGTGTCCCCGAAGTGCGCCCCGTAGAAGGGTAGTGGTTCTTTTCTTGCTTTCTCCTCTCGTAAATTCTATCACTTCTTTTTTTGTTTTGTTCTTTTACGTTTCTTTTCTCATCTCTATTTTCTGACACGAGACATAGTGGCAAAGATTCTTTTTATTTCTATTTTGTGTGTCTTCCCTCATAAAAGGGCTAGGAAGATCGTCAAAAGAACCCCCCACAGGCTATTTTTGCTAGCCGCAAAAGAATCAAAGGGGAGGGCGGCCTAGCCAAAGATAGGAACAATATCCAGATTTAAAACATCTAGGAAATATAAATTCCATTCCGAGGGCGGATGTAACAGCTGGTGCAGTCGTTGCCGCTGCTGGTGTTGTCGCTGGTGTTGTCGCTGGTGCAGTCGCTGCCGCTGCTGGTGTTGTCGCTGCTGGTGCTGGTGTTGTCGCTGCTGGTGTCGGGTTCCTGCAGTTGGCCGCGGCTTGGAATTTGCTGACCAAGTGCACGTGGCGGATGTTTAGGCTACGCTGGCCAGTAGTCCCACGGTTTTGGGAATGCTGACCAAGTGCACGTTGTTTATGTAACCTTGCCTCGTGAGAGGTTGCGCTTCTCGTTGTTGTGCAGCAGGAGTGTTGTTAACTTATGTATGTATATACGTACATACAATTGCTTGAACTTAGCAAATTATTATTATTTGCAATCGAATTATGGACGAAAGTTTGTGAGAGGGGCGACAGTGGAACATAAACAAACAACAAACAATTGCATCCAATTGCTCAAAAGATATATGTTTATATAAGAATTAAACTACGATGAATTGCCTGTCTGTATGTATATATGTATATACGCATATGTATACAGGGTCCGCCATCTAACATTTTTTTTTTTTTTGAACTAGTGGTTATTTTGAGTGTGGTAACACTAATGTTACATCTGATTTGACAGAAAGTTAGTTTTATCCTTCCGCTGAACGAAAATGGTTGTGTATACGATTGAGGAACGCGTTAAAATATAATTATTGTAATGTTGCAGAATGTGTGCGAAAATTACGCACGGAAATGAGCCGTAACAAAGCACTGTCCGCTCCGTATGTGCGCTTTCTTTTGAAAAAATTGAGAGAAACCGGCACAATTATTGATAAACCAACGCGTGAGAAACCAAAAAAAAAGTGCGTACTGCCGGTAATATCGCTGCTGGGCCGGCGGCATCATTGACCCATTTTTCTTCGAAAATGCGGCAGGAGCCGCCGTTACGGTCAATGGCGAACGCTACCGCGCCATGTTAACGGATTGGTTCTTCCCCGAAATCGAAGAGGAGGACTTGGACAATATTTGGTTCCAGCAAGACGGCGCTCCGTGCCACACAGTCAATGTTACGATAGATCTTGTGCGCACTGTTTTAAAAAAAAAAAGTTACGTGGCGGACCCTGTATATGTATATGCATGCAAATGCACAAATACCTGTGGCTCTGGAACGGGTTGACCGGCTGCTACTTTCCTCTAGGCTTGCAGCAATTGCAGGGTATCCCTCAATGAAATTGTAGGAACACAAATTGTAGAATTTAACGTGACCGACGCGAATAATATGTTATTGATCCACCCACGAACCGAAGGCAATTTAATTTAGACTTGGTAATTGCACTTAAGCACTGTGCAATTTCTATACAATTGTTGTACACAATTGTTGTTTTTATTTGCACTTTTTAAATGTGTTACTGTCACTTCTCTTTAAACTTCACTATGCCTTTTAATTACAGTCCACCCGGTCCAAAATTAGATTAGTTTATCTAATTAACTATTAGTTACCGAAAAACTATGTGGCTGTAATTTTGGACGAAAACGAAATATGCGTGCGTTCGATTTAAATTATATTTTACAAGTACTTAATTGCTTACCCTAGCTCAACTACGGCGGCGAAACGGGGCGAATTCAAAACAACGAAGATAGAACTTTATTGCGCTCCCGCTCCGCCCTAAACTAATTTACAGTACACTTCAAGTTTTTATCTTTTTATCAAACTAACTTAATGTAACAGGATCTTACTTGTTATTGCGAAGTCAATAAGATCCGAAAGCTTATTTGGATCTGCTGGCCAGTATGTAGGCCTACCCGGAGACACATAATCGAGCTTATTTCGCGGCTTAATGAGCGCGTTGTAAAGTTGTTTCCCCTTTGGGGTCAAAAAGCGTGATCCTCAGTGCGTATGTTTGGCATTGTAGTCACCGACCGGCTTTGAATCGCTCACCGAGTGAGTTAAAAAACCAACCCAACCAACCATGCAAATGTGACCGCCTTCGCTGGGCGTTCAGTTCCTTTCATTCGGCCAATGTTGCTGAATGAGGATTAGGTGGCCCGTGAATGCAGAAGGCTATATGCGCTGCACCGTCTCACGGACTAAAAGGACGCACTCCCAGTTAAAGCAGGGCCGATCAAACACCAACCTTAACTGGCAACTGTCAACTTGCGTGACAGTTTGACCAGTTGACGAACGGCAGTGTGTTTTGTTTAGTCACACAACAACGACCATAAGCGTGGAGTCGAATTGCCAGTCCACCGGCACTCGTCGTTCCATTTCACTTACCTATTTTGATACCTTTCAAATCCGTTTTCGACCATATACCATATTATTATTTAATTAGAAATTTATTTACTTCTTTATTTGAAAGTTCACATGTATGTATATTTATTTACACATTTTTTTGTTCATTTATATACATACATATATATATTTATTTATTTATATTTTATAAATGTTAACTTATTTAGGGTATCATTTACATATATTTATATCTATATTAATATCGTATGTACATTTAATTTTGTATGGTCTCATATACAGTGTGTCAACTAATTCTTTGCAAAAGCAAAAATGCAATGAATTTTTACGTTTAAAGTAGTTTTTTATTAACATAATTAGGATTTTCTTAATTTTTTTTACTATATTATAAGATAATGAATTATGCACTAATTAGCATCGACAAAAATATAAAATTCATATTTAAACATAGCGAAATCAAACAAAAAAAGCGGAGAAAAACAGCTGTCAAGTAATTCTTTGCCAAATGCAAAGACGCATCGAAAAGAGAAATGAAACTCAGTAACGGGACTGCAAATTCCACCAAAATTTGTACGTTCTCTTTTTATTATGCTTATGTATATATAGTGACATATTAACATATTTCACAGTATTTAATAAATTGTATAAATTCCCAGAAAACTCTTTCATTGCAAAGTCGCCTTATACCAAATTGTATAAGATCTCATATTCCAAAATTCCCTTAACATAAACAAACAAGAAAATAGTCAACTCAAGTACACAGCGACATGCACAAGCAATATCTCATGTTTCCTTAAAGGCAAATAGCCCTCTCAGCATAAGTGACCACAAACAAGATTATGGAAAACCTTTTGTTCTTAGCCGATAAGCCACCAACAGAAAATTCAAATTGTCAGTCTTAAGCTGATCATCGAATAATAAAGTATAACCAGCAATTCGCTCTTGCCTTTATTTTTCATCTTTAGTGTCTGCTTTAGTGAAAACGAGCAGTTCATTGGACTCAGTAATTATTATAGCGTCATTTGCATTCATTGTTATCTACGCTATCAATTATTATACATTATTGGCGCAGCCGGCAGGATAGTAAAAGAAAATACTTGATGCGCTAATTGAACCATCAATTCTCGTAATATTCGATGCGATAATTGCCATTATCAATTCCTATGGTATATACTTTTGCTATCCATTAAAAAACCTCGCTAGACAACCCGCGACGGTTAATAAGTTCTAGTTTAAGTTTTTATAAGAAACCTTGGCAGTAACGCGAAATCGTGTCGAACTCAAAAATAGACACGCAAGAATTCGTCGGAAACACTAAATCCAAGTAATTGGTTATTTCTTACTAAACAAAATCGCTTGAGTGCATAAAAATAACATAAAACATAAAAAATTAAGTGAATCCAACATATACAAACGAAGTGAACCAACATAAGAAATACAAATTAAAACAACATAAACTATGTAAGTAAACCTAATATAAGACGAGAGCAACAGTCGCGCAAAACGCGACAGTGGGATACCCTTCGACCTATGTTCCCGTGTAATTTAATTTGTTGAATTCATACACAGACTCAGACTTTCTTAAATAACTTCTGTGTTTATTGTTCGATCGGATTGTGATTTGGACAGACATTTCATTTAGCTTAGCATATGTTAAAGTCAGAAAGTTGTATCTTTTATACAGCGCTTACAAATTGAGTTCAAAAATTAAATTATTGTTTTGTGGGGGCGGTGGGCGTGGCACCTAACATTTGAAATAAACTTGATCCGCGCCGAGTATATAGGAACCTTCATTCCAAATTTGGTGTCTCTAGCTTTGATAATAGCTGAGATCTGTGTGTTCATCTGGTCATCCGGACATCCAGACAGACAAACATGGCTCAATCGACTCGGCTAGTGATCCTGAGCAAGAATACTTATACTTTGTGGGGTCTGCCACGTCTCCTTCTGCCTGTTACATACATTTGCACAAAGTTAGTATACCCTTTTTTGACCATTAAGTGAATCCAACATATACAAACTAAGTGAACTAATATAAGAAATTAATTGAATTAATCAACATAAACTAATACACGATCCAATCCAAGTACATAAACCAATACTGAATACAAGATCCAAAAGTGAATACACAATCCAAACCAAGTACATAAACCAATAGTGAATACAAGATCCAAAAGTGAATACACAATCCAAACCAAGTAAACGAACCCATAGTGAATACTAGACCCAAAAGTAAGCACACGATCTAAAACGAGTACACGAACCAATAGTGAACACCCGATTCAAACCGAACACACAAACTGATCAGTGAATACATAAAACTCAGTGAATCTTTCCGGTTGGGCAGAGCTCAGGACACAACTGATCCTCAACTATAAAGCACAGGTGCCGGATCATCAACTACTGGAAGAATTTCGCAACACACAATTCCATGGGAATATCAGGCAGTTTCTGAAGGAAGCCGAAAGGAGGAGGCAGATACTAACGAGTAAGTAAAATATAGAAGACAAACTTTCAAAATAAACCATCAAATAACACAGCCCCACAAAAAAAAAAGTTTCATGATCTGGGTAAGCGGCATATGCAGATATATGTATTTTGGGTCACTGAATCCGAATTCGAGGTTAGAATTTCGGCATCACGTCTGTACTTCGACATAACCTCACAAAACTGAAAAACCTTAGAATATCCCCCACAAGATATAGAATCGTGATCTGAGCATGCGATATATGTTTTAACATGTATTTTGTCCTTCTATGTCCGAATCTGAAGTCAAAATTTACGTAGCACATCTGAGTTTTTCAAAATTTTTTTAGGTTAGATTGAAATTCAGACGTGATTGGCTGCTTTTGACATTGGATCCCGTTTTAGAAGGTCTAAAAACATATGGAAACATATATCGCATGACCCGATCATGACCCCCCATTATTTTTGGGGCTTCAATACATGGTAATGCATATACCGCATGCCAAGATCAGGATTCTATATCTTTTGGGGGATATCCAAAGGTTTTCCAGTTTTTTGAAGTTAGGTCAAAATCCAGACGTGATGGAGAATTTCTGACCCCGGACTCGGATTCAGCGATGCAAAATACATATAACTGCATATATCGCATACCCAGATCACGACACTTTTTTTTGTGGGGTTGTGTAATTATTAATTACAATTTGAAATAATTTAAATAATTAGTTAGAAACGGCTGAAAATTCTCTAAGCGTTTTTAGAGAAACGAAAATCAAACAAATTAATTGAGACGCGGTGGTTTCGATTTTTTACAAAATTTATTGTTGCTGATGGCACAAGTATTGCTGCTTCCTTGTCGAGAGCGAACTTTATACATACTCGAGCGGTGACCACAACTTGGCCACGCACTCTCTAATTTTGC
>JAEIGL010000131.1:0-44849 GCA_018903715.1 Zaprionus davidi | reverse complement strand
CGCGACAGATGGCGCTCGAGTTACCATAACAGCGACAACACTAAGCATCTAACATATAGAGTACTCAAACAGCGAAAAGTAGCGGTCGAGTGGTTTTGGTGGATTATGACCCCCCGGCGAAGTGTTATACGAAGTGTTATATGAGTGAGCATTTCAGTTCTCTTTGGTGAGCAATCCAGAAACAGCAAACAGCGGCATGAAACCAGTCGCACAACGACAGCGGAACGATAAGCATGCGCGTACTTCTTTGCGCTGTGCGATCGTTTCCATGTGTGCGTGTATGTATGCACGGCCCGCGTATGAATGTATGCGTTGCTAGTGAAGTTTGGCAATAGGCAAATGCTTCGGCCAGCGCGCTGGCAGCCTGAAGTCAATTTTGTGTTTCGGCGTCGAGAGCCTAGAGACTGACACAGTGGACAAAAATTGTTATCTTGCAGCGAAAATTTTAAAACTTTTGAAAACATGTGACTTGTTCTATGAGGATCATTTTATTTAGTAATTACATATTTATGTATTCAGAATTTTTTATTTTAATTCATAAATTTGGTCAATATTGGTAAACTCATAAACTCATATACAAAATAATCGTATGCCTCCCACCGTCTCAACCTAAGGCAATTTGGTAACTGGCGCAGCCGGCTCGTACTCCACATCCATTGGAAGGAGGGAACCACGAGTATAATAATCAAAAAGTAAGCGAGCAAAGAAGTTATAATATAAATTGTGCATATTACTTATGTACATACATGTATACGTATGTATGTATATACAAGTAAAGAAAAGAAAAGAAATATTTACATACATATGTATGTATATGTTTAATTCAAATGTACAATGTATTTAAGTGGTGCAAGAAGCGTAGTGCATATACACATGTAAATATATGAAATAAGAGAAATTCATTAAACAAAAAAGGGGATATAATACAAAATTAATGTGTATATACATAAGTTAGTTTCGGTGAAATTGTGTGAGAGTGGGTTCGAATTTGTGTGATCGGATCGATGCAACCAGATCGCCTGTGTTGAAACACGTGTTTCAGACCGACGTAGTACTGGTTCGAGCATGTGTGATCGTGTTTGAAGGTTAGAACCGAAACTGTCTGCAACTGCCATCAGACAATGCCAGTAAAACTTAGTGCATATGTACATACACACGTACGCATACAGAAAAAAGAGTAAGATGGGGTATGTTGGACTGCGCTGCTGATCGCTTGGACTGTAGGTGTTGTGTATGCAAAACCTGCACGCCGCTTTGAGCACGTATTCAATGTATAACCTATCTGGAGACGCAATAAGGCGGTTGCAATAAGGTAACATTCAAAACAAAAGAAAACAAAACGCAATAAGGCGGTTGTAATAAGGCAACATTCACAAAAAAATAAAACAAAAAAAAACAAACAACAATTCAACTATACTCTCACCTTTTTTTATTTCTTTAAATTTCCATAAAATAATTAATCTTTAGAATTAAAATTTATCTTGCAAATATATTAAGTTAGTCTTTTATAAACTTGTATTAAAAACAAAAATATATATTTAAGCAATTAAAAACGTATCCTATATATAAATCTACTAAATATAAACTACACAATACACATAATTTAAGGAAAATGTCTCAATTAAATAAAAGAAAACAAATATTAACCAGAAATATGACTAGACTAGACACTGACTTGTCGACGAACGATATAACATCCGACTCGGTATCCCTCACAACTGATTCCATTTCAGTAACCACACCTCAAGAGGTATTCAATTCCCTTCGTATACCGGATGCAATTAGGTTTCTACCAGTATACGAGGGTAACCCTAAGGCACTCAAGGAATTTTTAGAAAACTTTGAGGAGATATTGATAATAATAAAGGGTACGGAGATGACTTCATATGGCAAAATGCTGTTAAGAGCTATTCGTAACAAGATTGAGGGTAAGGCAAATGAAGCGCTATTATCGTCCGGTACTCCACTTGTGTGGCACGACATCAAACAAACCCTGATTAATACATTTTCCGACAAACGCGACGAGTCTACGTTACTGTACGAATTGCATTCTTTATATCTGCAAAATTTGTCAGTTACTATGCTTTTTGAAACGATTACAGAAATCAAGACAAGCCTGTTTAATCAGATTGAGAACCAAGAATTACCGAGTGGAGTAGCTAGTGCAAAGAAAGAGTCATTCAACCAAATATGTTTAAATACATTTGTTTCAGGTATAAAAGGACCTCTGGGTTCTTTCATTAGGTCAGCTAAACCTACTTCCCTTATGAGTCTGCTATCCAGGAAAGAAACATTTTTTATCAGGAACAATCCCGAAAAAGGAAATTTGAAAATACAGATCCGGATTCCACATCAACATCGAACACGACCTAAACGAAATAAGACTTAAAACTGACAACTACAGAAATAAAAACAAATGAAATTTAATTATTAAAAACAAAAAAAAGAGTCATTAACACAAAAATATATATATTATATAATACATTTTGTTAAAATATACTTGTTAATATAAATAATATTAGTATAAATGTAACCTTAAAAAATTTGGAAAAATTTACATTAAAAACAAAAAAAGGTATAATAAATATAAGAAAAATGAAGAAATTAATAAGTTTAAGGTTTAGATTTATCGAAAAGCAAAAATAAAAAAATGTACTCTAAAAATATTAAATATTTCAAAATATCACTATACTAAATACCGAAAAACTGTACCGATTGTTAGAAGTAAGATAAAATTCTGGAATAATGAAATTCCCTTTTAAATACCAATATTCAAGCAAAAAGAAATTGTATTTTTTTTTTTTTTAATTATTATTAATTTTAAGATTATTTCATTATCTGTAAATAAATTACTTATAAGTCTATCAACAAAAATCTTCAACTGAACAAGTAAAAATAAACAAATCAGAAAAGCTATAATTCACACCTATTCGAAGACATAAACAAAATTAAGTTTTACAAAATGCATACCAGCGACAAGATATTAACAGTCCAAGTATTTTAGAAAAATTTAAAGTTCATCATGCCACAAATACTCTATACCTGGACAAACAAGCACAATCTGCAGCATTAAAAATTCAAACTATGTTCAGATTATCGTCGCCAGTGTAATAAGGCTTATACCTACAGATGTTCCAAACGATAGGCCAGTGATCCTCGTTCAACCCATGCATTCGTTATGGGCCTCACTCCGTGCTAGGGGGAGAGGAGTTACCATAACAGCGACAACCTTGTCTTTCATCACTACCTCGTCTTCTGTGATTATTATCCGTGTGATTATTATCCGATCGGATTGTAATTTGGAGACTACGTAGATATTTCATTCAGCTTAGTATATGTTAAAGTCAGAAAGTTGTATCTTTTATACAGCGCTTACAAATTGAGTTCAAAAATTAAATTATTGATTTGTGGGGGCGGTGGGCGTGGCACCTAACATTTGAAATAAACTTTATCTAGTACACAGAAGTCTTCCTGCCAAATTTGGTAACTCTAGCTTTTATAATAACTGAGATCTGTGCGTTCACACAGACAGACAGACATGACGCAATCGACTCGGCTTGTGATCCTGAGCAAGAATATACATACTTTATGGGGTCTCCGACGCCTCCTTCTGCCTGTTACATACATTTGCACAAAGTTAGTATACCCTTTTTTGACCATTTTCAATGGTCGAAGGGTATAAAAACAATTCAATTATACACTTAAACTTTCAAGAAATCTTTGTTTTTAAAAATCTCACCTATGGCATTCCACAAACTTGTGAAACATTAGAATATATTAAAATATGCGATAAGAAAAAAATCGTTTTCCAAAGTTAGTTCAGGGAACTTACCTTGTTCAACTATCAAACGGTTCGATGATTATCGACAACAAGCGGTTCAGCAACTTGGAACCTACAGTCTTGAGTCTGCAGATCCTCTTGTGCAATCTACGGCTGAGGAAAACGAAAGACTTAAGGTCCTATCACTTGAAGCCCTGGAAGCTTTGCACATAAATAACACTGGACAGCTGATGCGCATAAAAATCCATTCAACGGTCAACAGCATAACTCTGCCGACACTCTTTGGCATTGCTCTGATTCTCATCTTGGGCTTACACACTTATAGTCAAAGACAAAAGAGCATAACATTGCAATTAGGACCCACGCCTCGAATGGACATAAAAGTCACAGCTATCCTCGCACCATCAACCTGCGATCAATCATCGACCGAGGAACAATATCAGTTAACTCAGTTCAACAACAATCCCTACTTCTAAAGAGCGCTTGAGGACAAGCATAAATTCGAGGGGGAAGAGTTAACAACTAAAATGTTACAATTTAGAATAATGAACTCCAAGTTCCTATCTGCAAGCTCAGCGTCTGCATAATTTCCGGCACGCGCCGAGCTGCCAAACTGAATTCTAAGAATCTGTTTGGCAACCGCTTCCGCTCCCACCAATGCATGTGCTTCCAAGAAGACTGCAACAATTCGACCAACCAGCCGAATATCGTGGGAAGCAACGAAGCCGACGTCGATCTTCTGCCACCAAGGGCAGCGCAGCTCACAGCCAAAACTCACAGCTTGTGAGGGACAGCTTAGGGTGATTAGTTGTAAATTGGATTAAAACAAATAAAATCATTGTTCTTAACTTAACTTTAAAATCCATTTATTTTTTACTTTGCAACTGGCAAGCAATTAACTGGCGCCCGAGCAGGGACCGGTACGCGTACGAAACAGCAAAACGTCTTGTACGTTCGCGGCTGGCAATTACATTTGCCGCAACCGGTCTAAGATGCGAGTGTAAGAGAACGTGCAACTCCGAAAAATCCGGATCGTCGGAGGAAGGAGCCACATCATATAAGTTACCCATAGTACTGTAAGATTATACAAGACAACTAACACTAAACTAAAACACTAATAGACTAAGCAAACACGGATATTTATAAAAAAAACCTTAAAACGATAAATCCAAGAAAAAGATCATTACGATTCCCAAGGGATCGTCTAAAGTAAAAGGAAAAAACCATCCTCTGGTTATAAACAAACAAGCAACAAACACACACACAAAACGAATCATCTCTAAGAAACCACATCTTACTAACTCCCTTCAAACATAATACGCTCCATCATTTGATCCCTTGACTCATCTAAAACTCGACCCATTCTTAATCCAGATTCGTTTAACGTTTCATGGCTAACGTGAACAACCGGATCAGGCCCTAAATACTAAGTGCAGAAGCTTGTAGACAAAGAATTCGACCACAGGAGGAACAAGAACTTAATAGAAGTATGGTCGAAAACGTAGACAGAGCTTTATTAGCAGCAACAGTGACTGAAATCCTAGCACAACAATTGTCAGGTTTGTTGAGACGTCACAATTGTTTAGAAGGTAATTGCCCCAGAGCATGCAGGGAACTTAGGAGACTTAGACAAAATACTATTGTATCTTACATACCATACGTAATAATACGTGGCATTAGAATCCTGCAATACCCCATTGAACTGGTTAGCGATTTCAAAGTGTCTGATTCTTCGCGGACAAACGCGACATGAACACATTAGAATATCAAATGACGATGCTTGTACAGGGTGCTAACCAATCAGTGGAAAAATTCCATCAAACGGTTTATAAACACCTATCACTAATCTTAAACAAGATCGGTTGTATGGTGTTAGGAAGAGAAGAAGAATTGTTAATGACGAAGATGTACAGAGACAAAGCTCTAGACACCTTCGTACAAGGCGACTTGCCTCGCCTACTGGGAATCAAAGAACCAGTAGACTTACCATCAGCATTACAGCTTTGCCTCAAGTTAGAAAACCAGAACTTCAGGGAAAGCCATGCTACAAACATGAGACAGACAAGACAGTTTAGGAATCAGACTGAAAAACCTTCACCTGCTCCTCGCAGTACTTCATTCATAAATAGACAACCACCAGTTCCACCTCCATGAATTCAATATTACCAAACCGGACAACAACTACCGACTGCTTTACCACGACAAGATTCTAACAATTTCGGTTACCAGCTTGCACAACCAGCAGCTGCACCTATACCTTTTCAGAATAGGTAATTCCCGCCATAACTGTCAGCGCCGAACCTAGGCACCAAAACAATCCCCAGACCATGGACAAAGAACAGAAACCAGCAAAAGACCACCTGGTCCAATACCAGATGATCAACAAAGAACTTTAATACACAGACCACAACGGAAGAAAACGAAACGCGACCCACTGAGACTCCATTGATAATGACGGACTATGAATAAGCTATGGCAGAGTACGAGGACTACAACAGCCTTGACGACAACCTGGATGATTACGTAGACCAGATAGACGAAACCGACGCTGACAATAACTTGTAGAATTAATACGATGACGCAACATTGAATATTTTAGAATAAAGAATTCCTCTCTTCCATATTTCGTATGCAAGATGAGGAATGGCAAATTTATTAGAATACTTATAGACACCGGTTCAAACAGAAACTATATCCAACCTAAATTCGTCAATAACGTCAAAAACAAAGAACCTTTCAATGCTATATCAGTAGGCGGCAGCATAGTAGTTACGCACCATAAAGTAACGAACCTTTTTTATATTCCAGACGTTAAAGTAAAATTTTTCCTGTTTGAAAGAATTAGGAATTAGGGGCAGAGATAAAAATCAACAAAAATATTATGATATTAAAAAACGGTAAATCGACCCCCATCAAAGAAAAAACATTCGAAGTAGTCAACACAATTATTCCGAGAACATCCCACTTGTCCGACATACAAAAAGCCAAGCTAAGCGAATTACTCAAGTCATTTCCAGACTTTTTCGCAGACCCAAACCAGAAACTGACCTACACAACAAATGTGAAGGCAACGATCCGAACCTCGACCGATACTCCGGTTTACTCGAAATTTTATCAGTATCCAATCACACTGAAAGATGAAGTAAACAAACAGATAAAAGAACTTTTAGAATATAGTATAATTCGACCTTCTAGATCCCCGTATAATTCATCAGTGTGGATTGTACCCAAAAAGCAGACGCTTGAGGCGAAAAATTGTAAACTTAATAAAATAACCATTGCACATAAATACCCTATTCCCGATATAAATGAGGTACTTACACAATTAGGGGACAATAAAGTATTCTCTGTTTTAGATCTGAAAAGTGGTTTCCACCAAATTTGAAAAATAGTGACATAGAAAAGACCGCCTTCTCCGTAAACAACGGAAAGTATTAGTTTACACGACTCCCATTCAACGTGCATTAGATGACATACTTCGAGAACATATTGGAAAAATATGTTTTATTTACATAGACGATATTATCATATTTATGTAATATTCAATATATTTAATTTATATATAATATATATATTTGCTATACTTGAGCTATATAATAACAGTTTGCATATGTACATATGTAGAATCGCAGATTTTAATACGTGTCGTATTTGATGTTTAAATACAAACAAACAGATATTATGCGTACATGAGGGCTATTCATACGTATATAACATACGTGCGGCTAGTTATCATTCGGTTGGCGTGGTTCGATGACTAGAAACGGTGTTAAGATAAATAGAGAACAATTTATAGCTTTACAAAAAAAGTTAGTCCCTTGCCTTGTCAAAGATGGGACCAGTCAGGAATGCGGCGTAGTTCAAATCATGATCGGGATAGGCGTTGGTTCGAGCCTGCCTTCTTTACCCTCCCTTCAACCCACGGTGTTAAGAAATCCCTAAAAAGTAGCTGATCGCAAGCTCAGCCCATTTTCATCCAAAGAAACATATTATCGAATTTAGTTAAAATTTTAGACATCATTCATTTATTTATAGTTAGCATAGATAGAGTTAATTGTCTTAGCATGATACTATTAACAAAGTAGTGCAAGACTGTTGCAACAATTTATTCTTCCTTTTCTTTTTCTATTTAACTCAAATATTTACTTTTCCTTTCAGGTATTAACTTTCGATTTAGATAATAGGAGTCTAGATATATGTTTCATTTCAGAATTTTAAAGTTTCAAAAAAAAAAAAAAATATGGCAATAAATTTGTCATAGGGCATTTGCTCTTCATTCGTTTTTACTTTGCTATTTTGTTTTTCGACATTTCAACATTTTCTTTATTTTAATAGGTCTAAGTTACTAATGTTTGGACCAGTGAATTGTATAATTAACGTAGCAATTCATATTGTGTGCAATAAAAATCTCTTTCACTTACCCCGACAAGATCCTTGGTACCAAGTTGCTGTACGGTGTGTGTTGCTGTTTTGTTACAAGATAATAATATTTATAGCACACACATAATTATCAATTCACTGATAAGGAGCTGATCATATAATTTTTCTCTATATTCGCATTTCTTTATGCATGATCACTGCATTGGCCTAATGGCCAAAGAAAGTGTTTAAAGAAACTTGACAACAGTGAAGAGGAAGACAAATTATTCAGCCTATTTCAGAAATTAATTTTAAGAACCTTTTAGATTTTTCTATATATACATAATATGAATGCTTGGAAATTAAAAACCAGATTTAATTCAATTTAGCACTTAGATTAAATTTAATTTTTAATTTTTAAGCACTCACACTATTCTTAGCTTTTAATTTTACTTTCTTTGTTTTAGTAATTTTTTTGCAAATTCGAGTTTAAATTTTTAAACATTCGAGAAGGGTGTATGCGTGAGTTTAATATCGTGTGTGTTTGATATGTGTGTGTGATTGGTTATTTTTACATGATTTGATGTGTGTATGTGCCTTGTGTGTATTATTTCATTTAATTAATTTTTCACGATTCACTTTCACTATTCTGCGCCCTTTGGGGCGATGAAATTCAAGAAGATTAAAGATGAGCGGCACCTCCACCGCCAACAATGTATGTTTGTGCGTACTAGCAGCAACAACACAATTCTTTTATCCCACCAAGGGAAACAACCTGAGAAATGTGTAACGAATAATTATTAAATGCACAGATTGCATATGAAATTTTATTGCTACTTACGATTGTTTAACGCAATGCCGCTTTACAATGAGGTTATGTGTTTGTGTGGCATGCTTGCACACCTCATGCAAAGTGCAGCGACACCATACACAAATATATGTGACTGACTAATATGTCAGAATTACAATATTCCTTCGATTAATGCGGCAGAGCGCACGAGTCCGACTCAAGTACGTGCCGTCTTGATCCAGTGGCTGTGTTGAAAATAATTGGAGTGCCGCTAGGGTGCTCCTTAGGGCTATGCAGGTAAGTGTCTAGAGAAAAACAAGAAAATTATTAGAGCTTGTCCAGCAATAAGTATCTGCTGTTAACACAGTACTTACTTGTAATAAAACCAGAAAAACTCGCTAAATTTCCGTGAATGATGCCTTCCAAAAGTAGTGAATATAAATTTTCTCACTTTGAATTTGATAGAGATAGAGATAGTCCCTAGAGACTTAATCAACACTAATATCGATATCTTAACGAGAGACTAGGGATGTACAGTACATTTAGCAAAGATGATGATACACAATAACAATAACTTGGCTCAAATTTTTCTAACTTTACAGAACGCTAACATGAAATGTCAGTTGGACATTTGTGAGTTCATGAAAAACAAAGTCGAATTCCTTAGATTTGTTGTCTCCGATAGGGGAATAGAAACTAATCCGAGTAAGGTGGCAGCGATAGCAAATTATCCCTGCCCTAAAACTTTGAGGGAATCAAAAAAATTAATTTCATTAGACAATGAACCTCTAGACTCTTTTAAGAAGAGTAACTTAGTAACTATCTAAGATCTTTACAGATCATCAACATTAAACACATTCTCTGAATAGTTGGAATGGAAATGCCAGAATCAAGAGATGGAAGGCATATCTAGAGGAGTATGATTACAAAATATTCTATAAACCAGGAAAAGAAAATGTTGTTACAGACGCGTTCTCAAGAATACCTTTAGAGCAAATTAACTCCGTTGCCTCTACACAACATAGCGCAGAAAGTTCTAGCCATGACTTAATCGTGACCGTCGAAGCCGAAATAAATGTTTTCAAAAATCAAATATTCTTTTACAAATCAGATAACTACGACTACAAGTTCAACGTCCCATTTCCAACCTTCCATAGACATGAAATATACCGACTCGACTACACTAGAGACGATATAATAACAGACCTAAAAAAAAATATCTTAACCCTTCCGTAATTAACGGTATTCACACAACTAAAAGTATAATGGGAAAAATACAGACAATCTACCGAAGTCATTTCAAAGGAATCAAAACTCGATTCACCCAGTCCAGGGTAGAAGACTTGACAGACGAAACTGAACAGCAATAAAGAATTCTTTCAAAAACATAGGAGAGCACATCGAAATGCTCTGGAAAATCAAAAGCAACTAGCTGAAACCCATTATTTCCCAAAAATGAAGCATATAGTCAAGCAATGTAAAGTTGGCAAAGAGGCTAAATATGACAGACACCCCCCTAATCCAGAACTTCAAGAAACTCCTACTCCAGAATACCCCGGTCACATATTGCATATTGACATCTACTCTACTGAACGACACTTAGTATTCACTGCAATAGACAAGTTTTCTAAATTAGCGCAAGCACGAATTATAAATTCAAAAGCGATAGAGGACATCAGAACCCCTTTACGCGATATTTCGGAGTCCCTAAACATATCGTTATGGACAACGAAAAAGCTTTCAATTCCCAATCAATTAAGTTCATGCTGGAACAGCTTTTAGAAAGAGCAGTTTACGAGTACAATTATAGTTTTCATTCCGTTACAAAGAAACGACCTCTAGAAATATTCTTCGGCAGGAGAGTGACAACAGACCCGGACCAATACGAAACGGCCACACAAGATAACATTGACCGGACAAACCATAAAATAAACAAAAACAAAATACGTAATTGTCAGCCTGGAGGAGAAATATTCGTAAGAATATACACTAGATTAGGTTCTAAGTTTTCCCCAAGATATAGGAAAGAAACAGTTAAAGAAAACAAGCACACAACAATAATAATAGTATCGGGAAAAACAGTACATAAAAGCCATATCAAAATCTTAAATTTTTTGGATATTACTATGGATTACGAACGATGTTGGTGGAACGATGAACCTTACGAACTACACGAACGCACAGATACTGACAATAACCAAGGGGATCGGAAAATTACAAACTTTAACGACCAAATTAATACACCTCATTAACCTCGACCAAATCCAAACCGCTTTAGACATTTTAAATGAACATACGGAAAAAAGCCTTAAACGCAGTCCATTATACGCTACCCTTCACCATGTGATAAATACAACTATTGACACTTTCCAAACAATTACAGCCTTTCCCAAAACTCGGAAAACTAGGTCTTTAAATTAGCTAGGGTAAGGTACATAGCGGATAGTCCAGATCACGATGATGTGGTTATGATAGAGCAGAACTTGGATAAACTTATTGACAACAATAACCAACAGGTCATTATTAACAAACAGTTAGAAGAAAGAATAAATAAACTCACTTCAGTATCCAACGCTCTCACAAATTTTATGCATAAAAGCAGTTCAGTTACTATTGAGATAGTTATTAGTTTGCACAATCAGATTAGACTTCTAAAAGAAGAAATTATTAACATCAGATATGCCATTCAGTGGGCACGGCTAAACGTAGTTAACACACTTGTATTAAATGAAGATGAGTTAATTGAAATCGAGAGCATTTTTAAAAGAAATAACATGCCACCCCTGTCAATGGAAGAAATAATGGAAATTTTACACAATAAAACAACACTTTTGTATATTGTTAAGATTCCAAATTTAGAAGAAATACAATACCAAGACATTATCATAAAGCCCATAGTAAACGAGAGCAACAGTCGCGAAAACGCGACAGTGGGATACCCTTCGACCTATTTGTAGTTTAATTTGTTAAATTTATACACATATGAATATGCACATGCTTTGAAACTAATCACGACAGATGGCGCTCGGGCTTCGCGCTCGCCTACCTCCCTTGTTAGCTGACAGAAGCACTTGGTTTTATGCTCATACTTTTTTAAATAACTTCTGTGATTATTATCCGATCGGATTGTAATTTGGAGACTACGTAAATATTTCATTCAGCTTAGTATATTAATTATATTATAGTATTATTTAAAGTCAGAAAGTTGTATCTTTTATACAGCGCTTACAAATTGAGTTCAAAAATTAAATTATTGATTTGTGGGGGCGGTGGGCGTGGCACCTACCATTTGAAATAAACTTTATCTAGTACACAGGAGTCTTCCTGCCAAATTTGGTAACTCTAGCTTTTATAATAACTGAGATCTGTGCGTTCACACAGACAGACAGACAGACATGGCACAATCGACTCGGCTTGTGATGCTGAGCAAGAATATATATACTTTATGGTGTCTCCGACGCCTCCTTCTGCCTGTTACATACATTTGCACAAAGTTTGTATACCCTTTTTTGACCATTTTCAATGGTCGAAGGGTATAAAAACAATTCAATTATACACTTAAACTTTCAAGAAATCTTTGTTTTTAAAAATCTCACCTATGGCATTCCACAAACTTGTGAAACATTAGAATATATTAAAATATGCGATAAGAAAAAAATCGTTTTCCAAAGTTAGTTCAGGGAACTTACCTTGTTCAACTATCAAACGGTTCGATGATTATCGACAACAAGCGGTTCAGCAACTTGGAACCTACAGTCTTGAGTCTGCAAATCCTCTTGTGCAATCTACGGCTGAGGAAAACGAAAGACTTAAGGTCCTATCACTTGAAGCCCTGGAAGCTTTGCACATAAATAACACTGGACAGCTGATGCGCATAAAAATCCATTCAACGGTTAACAGCATAACTCTGCCGACAGTCTTTGGCATTGCTCTGATTCTCATCTTGGTCTTACACACTTATAGTCAAATAGTCAAAGCATAACATTGCAATTAGGACCCACGCCTCGAATGGACATAAAAGTCATAGCTATCCTCGCACCATCAACCTGCGATCAATCTTCGACCGAGGAACAATATCAGTTAGCTCAGTTCAACAACAATCCCTACTTCTAAAGAGCGCTTGAGGACAAGTATAAATTGGAGGGGGAAGAGTTAACAACTAAAATGTTACAATTTAGGATAATGAACTCCAAGTTCCTATCTGCAAGCTCAGCGTCTGCATAATTTCCGGCAAGCGCCGAGCTGCCAAACTGAATTCTAAGAATCTGTTTGGCAACCGCTTCCGCTCCCACCAATGCATGTGCTTCCAAGAAGACTGCAACAATTCGACCAACAAGACATCAGCCGAATATCGTGGGAAGCAACGAAGCCGACGTCAATCCTCTGCCACCAAGGGCAGCGCAGCTCACAGCCAAGACTCACAGCTTGTTAGGGACAGCTTAGGGTGATTAGTTGTAAATTGGATTAAAACAAATAAAATCATTGTTCTTAATTTAACTTTAAAATCCATTTATTTTTTACTTTGCAACTGGCAAGTAATTAACTGGCGCCCGACCAGGGACCGGAACGTATACGAAACAGCAAAACGTCTTGTACGTTCGCGGCTGGCAATTACATTTACCACAACCGGTCTAAAACGCGAGTGTAAGAGAACGTGCAACTCCGAAAATAAAATTTTTTTCGTTCGTTCAAATGGACTCCGGCAAATCGAACTTAACTTGTTCATTTGCACATCGGTGGACTCCAAGGACTGAAGGCAGGGCCACAGACCACCCCTCAACCCTGTACGCATTGCAGAATCCCAAATAGTCGTGGGACAAAGAGGATGAAATCCGGATCGTCGGAGGGAGGAGCCACATCATATAAGTTACCCATAGTACTGTAAGATTATACAAGACAGTTATCAACTAACACTAATCTAAAACACTAATAAACTAAGCAAACGTGGTTATTTATATAAAAAACCGTAAAACGATAAATCCAACAAAAAGATCACAAAAGTGATATAACTGATTCCAACTTTACGATTCCCAAGGGATCGTCTAAAGTAAAAGGAAAAAACCAGCCTCTGGTTATAAACAAACACACACACAAAACGAATCATCTCTAAGAAACCACATCTTACTAACTCCCTTCAAACATAATACGCTCCATCATTTGATCCCTTGACTCATCTAAAACTCGACCCATTCTTAATCCAGATTCGTTTAGCATTTCATGGCTAACGTGAACAACTGGATCAGGCCCTCAATACTAAGTGCAGAAGACAAAGAATTCGACCACAGGAGGAACAAGAACTTAATAGAAGTATGGCCGAAAACGTAGACAGAGCTCTATTAGCTGCAACAGTGAGTGAAATCCTAGCACAACAATTGTCAGGTTTGTTGAGACGTCACAATTCTTTAGAAGGTAATTACCCCAGAGCATGCAGGGAACTTAGGAGACTTAGACAAAATACTATTGTATCTTACATACCATACGTAATAAGATTGTAGGACCCGCTGACGTGGCACTAGAATCCTGCAATACCCCATTGAACTGGGTAACGATTTCAAAGTGTTTGACTCTTCGCGGACAAACGCGACATTAACACATTAGAATATCAAATGACGATGCTTGTACAGGGTGCTAACCAATCAGTGGAAAAATTCCATCAAACGGTTTATGAACACCTATCACTAATCTTAAAAAGATCGGTTGTATGGGGCTAGGAAGAGAATCAGACTGCAAAACCTTCACCTGCTCCTCGCAGTACTTCATTCATAAATAGACAACCACCAGCTTTACCACGACAAGATTCTAACAATTTCGGTTACCAGCTTGCACAACCAGCAGCTGCACCTATACCTTTTCAGAATAGGCAATTCCCGCCATAACTGTCGCTTCGAACCAGGCAAAAGACCACCTGGTCCAATACCAATACCAGACCCCAACGGAAGAAAACGAAACGCGACCCACTGAGACTCCATTGATAATGACGGACTATGAAGAAGCTATGGCAGAGTACGAGGACTACAACAGCCTTGACGACAACCTGGATGATTACGTAGACCAGATAGACGAAACCGACGCTGACAATAACTTGTACAATTAATACGATTACGCAACATTGAATATTTTAGAATAAAGAATTCCTCTCTTCCATATTTCGTATGCAAGATGAGGAATGGCAAATTTATTAGAATACTTATAGACACCGGTTCAAACAGAAACTATATCCAACCTAAATTCATCAATAACCCTATTCAAAACAAAGAACCTTTCAATGCTGTCTCAGTAGGCGGCAGCACAGTAGTTATGCACCATAAAGTAACGAACCTTTTTGACCTTCTAGATCCCCGTATAATTCACCAGTGTGGATTGTACCCAAAAAGGCAGACGCTTGAGGCGAAAAATTGTAAACTTAATAAAATAACCATTGCAGATAAATACCCTATTCCCGAGATAAATGAGGTACTTACACAATTAAGGGACAATAAAGTATTCTCTGTTTTAGATCTGAAAAGTGGCTTCCACCAAATCTCTTTGAAAAATAGTGCCATAGAAAAGACCGCCTTCTCCGTAAACAACGGAAAGGATTAGTTTACACGACTCCCATTCGGTCTAAAGAATTTGACCTCAACTTTCCAACGTGCATTAGATGACATACTTCGAGAACATATTGGAAAAATATGTTTTATTTGCATAGACGATATCATCATATTTAGCAAAGATGATGATACACATATTGAGAACTTGGCTAAAATTTTTCAAACTTTACAGAACGCTAACATGAAATGTCAGTTGCACAAATGTGAGTTCATGAAAAACAAAGTCGAATTCCTTAAATTTGTTGTCTCTGATAGGGAAATAGAAACTAATCCGAGTAAGGTGGCAGCGATAGCAAATTATCCCTGCCCTAAAACTTTGAGGGATCTAAGATTTATACAAAATTATGCCAAATTGGCAAAGCCCCCTAACGTCACTTTTAAGAAGGGAAGATGGACACGTGTCCAAAAGAATGTCATCAAAAAAATTAATTTCATTAGAAAATGATGCTCCACACTCTTTTAAGAAGATAAAAAGTAACTTAGTTTCAAAAGAAATAATTTTCCGTTACCCAGATTTCAAGAAGGAGTTCCATTTAACTACTGATGCTTCAAATTTCGCCATCGGAGCAGTTCTATCGCAAGACAACCACCCTAAATAATATATAATAATAAATGTTTTCAAAAATCAAATATTATTTTACAAAAAAATATAATAACTGAGATCTGTGCGTTCACACAGACAGACAGACAGACATGGCACAATCGACTCGGCTTGTGATGCTGAGCAAGAATATATATACTTTATGGTGTCTCCGACGCCTCCTTCTGCCTGTTACATACATTTGCACAAAGTTTGTATACCCTTTTTTGACCATTTTCAATGGTCGAAGGGTATAAAAACAATTCAATTATACACTTAAACTTTCAAGAAATCTTTGTTTTTAAAAATCTCACCTATGGCATTCCACAAACTTGTGAAACATTAGAATATATTAAAATATGCGATAAGAAAAAAATCGTTTTCCAAAGTTAGTTCAGGGAACTTACCTTGTTCAACTATCAAACGGTTCGATGATAATCGACAACAAGCGGTTCAGCAACTTGGAACCTACAGTCTTGAGTCTGCAGATCCTCTTGTGCAATCTACGGCTGAGGAAAACGAAAGACTTAAGGTCCTATCACTTGAAGCCCTGGAAGCTTTGCACATAAATAACACTGGACAGCTGATGCGCATAAAAATCCATTCAACGGTTAACAGCATAACTCTGCCGACAGTCTTTGGCATTGCTCTGATTCTCATCTTGGTCTTACACACTTATAGTCAAATAGTCAAAGCATAACATTGCAATTAGGACCCACGCCTCGAATGGACATAAAAGTCATAGCTATCCTCGCACCATCAACCTGCGATCAATCTTCGACCGAGGAACAATATCAGTTAGCTCAGTTCAACAACAATCCCTACTTCTAAAGAGCGCTTGAGGACAAGTATAAATTGGAGGGGGAAGAGTTAACAACTAAAATGTTACAATTTAGGATAATGAACTCCAAGTTCCTATCTGCAAGCTCAGCGTCTGCATAATTTCCGGCAAGCGCCGAGCTGCCAAACTGAATTCTAAGAATCTGTTTGGCAACCGCTTCCGCTCCCACCAATGCATGTGCTTCCAAGAAGACTGCAACAATTCGACCAACAAGACATCAGCCGAATATCGTGGGAAGCAACGAAGCCGACGTCAATCCTCTGCCACCAAGGGCAGCGCAGCTCACAGCCAAGACTCACAGCTTGTTAGGGACAGCTTAGGGTGATTAGTTGTAAATTGGATTAAAACAAATAAAATCATTGTTCTTAATTTAACTTTAAAATCCATTTATTTTTTACTTTGCAACTGGCAAGTAATTAACTGGCGCCCGACCAGGGACCGGAACGTATACGAAACAGCAAAACGTCTTGTACGTTCGCGGCTGGCAATTACATTTACCACAACCGGTCTAAAACGCGAGTGTAAGAGAACGTGCAACTCCGAAAATAAAATTTTTTTCGTTCGTTCAAATGGACTCCGGCAAATCGAACTTAACTTGTTCATTTGCACATCGGTGGACTCCAAGGACTGAAGGCAGGGCCACAGACCACCCCTCAACCCTGTACGCATTGCAGAATCCCAAATAGTCGTGGGACAAAGAGGATGAAATCCGGATCGTCGGAGGGAGGAGCCACATCATATAAGTTACCCATAGTACTGTAAGATTATACAAGACAGTTATCAACTAACACTAATCTAAAACACTAATAAACTAAGCAAACGTGGTTATTTATATAAAAAACCGTAAAACGATAAATCCAACAAAAAGATCACAAAAGTGATATAACTGATTCCAACTTTACGATTCCCAAGGGATCGTCTAAAGTAAAAGGAAAAAACCAGCCTCTGGTTATAAACAAACACACACACAAAACGAATCATCTCTAAGAAACCACATCTTACTAACTCCCTTCAAACATAATACGCTCCATCATTTGATCCCTTGACTCATCTAAAACTCGACCCATTCTTAATCCAGATTCGTTTAGCATTTCATGGCTAACGTGAACAACTGGATCAGGCCCTCAATACTAAGTGCAGAAGACAAAGAATTCGACCACAGGAGGAACAAGAACTTAATAGAAGTATGGCCGAAAACGTAGACAGAGCTCTATTAGCTGCAACAGTGAGTGAAATCCTAGCACAACAATTGTCAGGTTTGTTGAGACGTCACAATTCTTTAGAAGGTAATTACCCCAGAGCATGCAGGGAACTTAGGAGACTTAGACAAAATACTATTGTATCTTACATACCATACGTAATAAGATTGTAGGACCCGCTGACGTGGCACTAGAATCCTGCAATACCCCATTGAACTGGGTAACGATTTCAAAGTGTTTGACTCTTCGCGGACAAACGCGACATTAACACATTAGAATATCAAATGACGATGCTTGTACAGGGTGCTAACCAATCAGTGGAAAAATTCCATCAAACGGTTTATGAACACCTATCACTAATCTTAAAAAGATCGGTTGAATGGGGCTAGGAAGAGAATCAGACTGCAAAACCTTCACCTGCTCCTCGCAGTACTTCATTCATAAATAGACAACCACCAGCTTTACCACGACAAGATTCTAACAATTTCGGTTACCAGCTTGCACAACCAGCAGCTGCACCTATACCTTTTCAGAATAGGCAATTCCCGCCATAACTGTCGCTTCGAACCAGGCAAAAGACCACCTGGTCCAATACCAATACCAGACCCCAACGGAAGAAAACGAAACGCGACCCACTGAGACTCCATTGATAATGACGGACTATGAAGAAGCTATGGCAGAGTACGAGGACTACAACAGCCTTGACGACAACCTGGATGATTACGTAGACCAGATAGACGAAACCGACGCTGACAATAACTTGTACAATTAATACGATTACGCAACATTGAATATTTTAGAATAAAGAATTCCTCTCTTCCATATTTCGTATGCAAGATGAGGAATGGCAAATTTATTAGAATACTTATAGACACCGGTTCAAACAGAAACTATATCCAACCTAAATTCATCAATAACCCTATTCAAAACAAAGAACCTTTCAATGCTGTCTCAGTAGGCGGCAGCACAGTAGTTATGCACCATAAAGTAACGAACCTTTTTGACCTTCTAGATCCCCGTATAATTCACCAGTGTGGATTGTACCCAAAAAGGCAGACGCTTGAGGCGAAAAATTGTAAACTTAATAAAATAACCATTGCAGATAAATACCCTATTCCCGAGATAAATGAGGTACTTACACAATTAAGGGACAATAAAGTATTCTCTGTTTTAGATCTGAAAAGTGGCTTCCACCAAATCTCTTTGAAAAATAGTGCCATAGAAAAGACCGCCTTCTCCGTAAACAACGGAAAGGATTAGTTTACACAACTCCCATTCGGTCTAAAGAATTTGACCTCAACTTTCAAACGTGCATTAGATGACATACTTCGAGAACATATTGGAAAAATATGTTTTATTTGCATAGACGATATCATCATATTTAGCAAAGATGATGATACACATATTGAGAACTTGGCTAAAATTTTTCAAACTTTACAGAACGCTAACATGAAATGTCAGTTGCACAAATGTGAGTTCATGAAAAACAAAGTCGAATTCCTTAAATTTGTTGTCTCTGATAGGGAAATAGAAACTAATCCGAGTAAGGTGGCAGCGATAGCAAATTATCCCTGCCCTAAAACTTTGAGGGATCTAAGATTTATACAAAATTATGCCAAATTGGCAAAGCCCCTAACGTCACTTTTAAGAAGGGAAGATGGACACGTGTCCAAAAGAATGTCATCAAAAAAATTAATTTCATTAGAAAATGATGCTCCACACTCTTTTAAGAAGATAAAAAGTAACTTAGTTTCAAAAGAAATAATTTTCCGTTACCCAGATTTCAAGAAGGAGTTCCATTTAACTACTGATGCTTCAAATTTCGCCATCGGAGCAGTTCTATCGCAAGACAACCACCCTAAATAATATATAATAATAAATGTTTTCAAAAATCAAATATTATTTTACAAAAAAATACAGACTATCTACCGAAATCACTTCAAAGGAATCAAAACTCGATTCACCCAGTCCAGGGTAGAAGACTTGACAGACGAAACTGAAGAGGAAGAAAGAATTCTTCAAATACATAGGAGATCACATCGAAACGCTCTGAAAAATCAAAAGCAACTAGCAGGAACCCATTATTTCCCAAAAATGAAGAAAATAGTCAAGCAAGTTTGCAAAGAGGCTAAATGTGAAATGTGACAATGTGACCCCCCTAATCCGGAACTTCAAGAAACTCCTACTCCAGAATACCCCGGTCACATATTGCACGTTGACATCTACTCTACTGAACGACACTTAGTACTCACTGCAATAGACAAGTTTTCTAAATTAGCGCAAGCACGAATTATAAATTCAAAAGCGATAGAGGACCTCAGAACCCCTTTACGCGATATTATACTCTATTTCGGAGTCGCTAAACATATCGTTATGGACAACGAAAAAGCTTTCAATTCCCAATAAATTAAGTTCATGCTGGAACAGCTACAGATAGAAGTTTATATATAGTTTTCATTCCGTTACCAAGAAACGACCACTAGAAGTATTCTTCGGCAGGAGAGTGACAACACACCCGGACCAATACGAAACGGCCAGACAAGATAACATTGAATGACTTAAAAATAAACAGAAAACGGACCGGACAAACCATAATAAAAACAAAAACGAAATACAAGAGGGCGGGCCAGCGCGATGCGCGAACGCCATCTTTCGGGAATAATTTCAAAGCATGTGCATATGTATGTATATGCCTACATACATACATATGTACATAAGAACATACATATGTAGGTCGAAGAGTATCCCACTGTCGCGTGCCTTGCAGCTGTTGCTTTCCTTACTTCTGCGCATTTTTGGCGCGCCGGCTAACTAACTATAGTTAGCGTTATCTTTTTTGTTTTTATGTTAAATCTGTATTTTTTTTTGAAAAAAACCATGCCCTCCCCCGGGATTTGAGTATAAAGACGACCATAACAATATCATATGTATGTCTATCTAACCTATATATATTTTTACAGAAAATTCGTTTGATTGTGAGGATAGATGAGGAAATTACAAGATTACGTGATAAAATGCAAAGCGAGGCGTATGCTTTCTCTTACCTATTTATTGAATCTTCCCTTTGTTTTAAGAGAGTAACAATAAGTATTCAAATCTTAATCTAGCTTAGTTAACTTTCACTTAGTGGTAGTATTTGAGATGAATTCCCTAATAAGTTTATTGCTGGGCTGGGAGGTCGTTGCGGTGCAGCCGCCTTTGATTGCATACTCGGATTAGTTTTCTTGCGAGAGGATTTGGATGGGTGGTCAGCTTTTCTTGGTATTTGATTTTCTTCTCAGTTATAACTTCGATTACGAATTTGATTTTTAGGACTCTGTGTATGTCTTCGTTCTGAAGGTACCACGACGCTCTAGTGATAGTTCTCAGAATTATTGACTGTGCTCACTGAATAATGTTCTGGATGCGTTGCGCCACAGCTCGGAGCCATAAGTCCAGATAGGGTTTAAGACGGAGTTGTATAGAAGAGCTTTGAACTACAGACTAAGTGGAGAACGAGCATTTATGAGAAGCATTTATGTAGGTTATGCTTTAAGTTTAAGATGTATTGTCTTGGTTTCTATACCCAAATATGTTATCTTGTCAGCTTGTGGAATGCATATGTTATTCAGGACCAGTAGTGGGCATGATTGTTTGTGTAAGGTAAAGGTAACCTGTTGCATTTTTGTACATTTATTGAAATTCTTCAGTCGGTAAGCCATTATTCTACAGATGTTAAGTGTCGGGATAGGAGTGCCGTGGCTTTAGTTGGGCATTGGGAGCGACTGAATATCCCGGTATCATCAGCGAACGCAGCGGTTGTTAGATTGTAGTCTGTAGAGAAACCCGCCGTATACAGGGTGTATGGGATTGGACCCAGAACACTCCAGCTTCTATTGCGCAGTCGCGTGAGGTGGTTGTATTGCATCGTATTGCAAATACTCTGTTGTATAGGTAAGACTTCAGTAGCTTATGTATGTTTTGGGGCAACAGCTTGATTATTTTAAACAAAAGTCCATCCAGCCACACTCTGTCAAATGCTTGGGGGACGCCTAGAAAAATGACTGTGCAATATTCTCGATGTTCAAAAGCAGTACGAATTTCTGACGTGATTCAATTGACCTGTTCGATGGTTCCATGTTTTTCTCTGAAGCCAAATTTATGTGTTGGTAGTGTGTTTTTTATTTTAAGATGAGGACTAATTCGCAGGAGTATCATTTTTTCAAACAACTTTGACAGACAAGTTAGTAAGCTTATCGGTCTATGTTGGAGCACATCAAGATAGAAAATATGTAATAAAGCTAGTATCTAAGAGAACAAAAAAAGTGTCATAAAGCTTAATTTATTCTCTTAAGTTTTGACGATCGGCTAATGCCGACGGCGAATTCGGGGAGTGTGGTCGGATTGTGGCCCACTCTCACTTATTGAAAACACTCTCGTAGAAGTAATCTTCGAAGCCAGCAGCAGCAATAAATTGTAATAATTATTAAATCCGATCCACCGCGTCTTTTTGTAATTTATGAATTTTCGTTCTTCAAAAGGTATTTAGATTTAATATTCATAATTTTTTTATATTTTGTAAAGCAAATTTATATTATCAAAAAGAGTTGTGTAACAACTATAATTTTGTTGTTTATTATCAAATTATCAAACAACTATAGTTTTTATACCCTTCGACCATTGAAAATGGTCAAAAAGGGTATACTAACATTGTGCAATTGTCTGTAATAAGCAGAAGAAGGCGTGGCAGACCCACCAAAGTATATATATTCTTACTCAGGATCGCTAGCCGAGTCGTTTGAGCCATGTCTGACTGTCTGGATGTCCAGATGTCCGGATGACCAGATGAAAGCACAGATCTCAGCTATTATAAGAGCTAGAGATACCAAATTTGGGATAAAGGTTTCTATGTACCAGGCGCAGATCAAGTTTATTTCAAATGTAAGGTGCCACGCCCACCGCCTCCGCAAATCAATAATTCAATTTTTGAACTCAATTTATAAACGCTGTATAAAAGATATAACTTTCTAACTTTAACATATACTAAGCTGAATGAAATATCCTCGTATTCTCCAAATTGCAATCCGATCGGACAATAAACACAAAAGTTATTTATGAAAGTATGAGCATAAAACCAAGTGTTTGTGTCAGCCAACAAGAAGGCGGGCAAGCGCAAAGCGCGAGCACCATCTGTCGAGAATAATTTGAAACCATGTACATATACATATTTCTACATACATAGGAACAGTTCGCGTGCCGCGCGACTTTTTTTCTTACGAAACTTCACAAGCAACGCATACATTCAAAGGCGACCTTGTGCATACATTGAAAGGATGGCTAGCGCAAAGAAATATGCCCATGCTCATTGTTTCGCTGTCGTTGTGCGACTTTGTTGATGCCGCTCTACGCTGCTTCTGTATTGCTTACCAAAGAGAGACGATCGCTCAATCGTTAAACACTTCGGGCCCTGGGGTCATAATAAACCGAACACCATTGGGCAAGTACTTTCGGCTGTTTAAATATTCTACAAGGTGTGTTCCTAATGTATTGCGAATTTTGAATTTTCGCGGGTTACGTATAATCGAATTTCGATTTATTTTTTTGTTTTGTTATGTTGGTACACTATTCCCGAACATCTGTACCAAGTTTCAAGTGTATAGCATTTTTTTTTTTGGTTGTGAGAGGCGTAAAGGTTATAAATGTTTTGCGTGCTCGCCGATTTTCACTTTTTTCGGTCTTGGCTCACATGGGCTTCCATTGGGACAATTGGTCTTTGGTTTCGATATCATAAACATATACCCATGATTCGACACCAGTTATGACCCTTTTGAGTAAATCTGGGTCATTCAAAATTTAGCAATTTTGGAACAAACTTCGCTGACACATGTCTCATGCCCAAAGCGATAGAAAAAATTGCATGGCACGAACCAAGCGATATACCGACATCCTCAGCAACTTCTCTAAAAGTGATTCGGCGATTTTCCAAAACAATTTTCTTCACTGCTGGAACGTTTTCATCAGTTGTTGACGTGCTTGGGCGTCCAGAGCGAGGCTCGTCATTGGCATCTTCTCAGCCATCTTGGAAGAGTTTGTACCACTTATAAACATTTTTTTACTAAGAACAGTTTGACCGTATGCCACTGTCAAAATTTCAAGTGTTTCGGAGCACTTTATTTTATTTTTTTTTTATGCAAATCATATTTTTCGATAGCAAAAAAATCGGCAGGCACGCAAAACACGTATAATCGTTACGCCTCTCACAACCAAACAAAAAAAGCTATACACTTGTGTACTAGACTAGGGTATGTAGATAGTATGCACAAACATTGTATATAAGTTTGTTATATCAACACTGTACATAAACATTATGCTTAAGTTGTCGTTTGCTTTCGGTACTAACGTCAACTGCGAATAAATTAAAGAGAGAAACTGAGTTGTGCGTTTGCGTTTTACTCAAGGGGGGATATATATCATACCCCTAATATATCAGAAGCGGACCGATCACGACCAAATTAAAATAAAAACGAGAGCAACAGTCGCGCAAAACGCGACAGTGGGATACCCTTCGACCTATGTTCCCGTGTAGTTTAATTTGTTAAATTCATACACATATGCATATGCACATGCTTTGAAATTAATCCCGACAGATGGCGCTCGCGCTTCGCGCTCGCCCGTCTCCCTTTTTAGCTGACAGAAGCACTTGGTTTTATGGTCATACTTTCTTAAATAACTTCTGTGTTTATTGTTCGATTGGAATGTAATTTGGGGACTACGTAGATATTTCATTTAGCTTAGTATATGTTTAAGTCAGAAAGTTGTATCTTATATACAGCGCTTACAAATTAAGTTCAAAAATTAAATTATTGATTTGTGGGGGCGGTGGGCGTGGCACCTAACATTTGAAATAAACTTCATCTGCTTATAGTACATAGGAGTCTTCCTGCCAAGTTTGGTAACTCTAGCTTTTATAATAGCTGAGATCTGTGCGTTCACACAGACAGACGGACAGACGGACAGACAGACAGACATGGCTCAATCGACTCGGCTTCTGATCCTGAGCAAGAATATATATACTTTATGGGGTCTCCCACGCCTCCTTATGCCTGTTACATACATTTGCACAAAGTTAGTATACCCTTTTTTGACCATTTTCAATGGTCGAAGGGTATAATAAAAACAAAAAGACAAACTTTTGAAAATGAACATAAACAGTGCATCGACGGCGCAATTAAAAGGGTGCGTTTAAATAAATTAACAATCGAGAAGCGAAATCAATTGATATTTTTTGCGAAATTTTCAACGAAGGGAATAATAGTTTCCAAAAAGGCAAAATGAATAACGGACAAGACGCAGAACACTAAGACAACGAGAGTGGCAGCGAAGCTGGAGAGAGCAAAGAAGACGGTGATGAGAACAGTACCGAGCGCAACAACAAAAGTAACGGCAAAAATAGCGGCAGAAGTGGCGTGCGCAACAACAACGGCGGCAACGGGAATAACGACGAAAATGAAATGAGCAACAACGAGGACAGCGACGAGGATGGCGACAAAGACGGCGACGAGGAAGGAAACAAAGGCGGTGAGGAGCTGGACAACCAACACGGTGACAGAGAGGGGCGAGGCATTGCAGTCGGCAATAGAAACGACGAAACTGGAAGGAATGATGAAATTGGCGGCTCTGGCAACAAAGTTGTCAAAGCTGTCAATAAAAAAGGCGGCGAGGGAAAACGTTTTATTATTGCGCATGGCAACCGATGTATTAAACAAATTTTCGGGAGATACATGTGTTACGTAAATGGATCACACTAGTCAAGAATATAGCCAGCATTTATGGAGTAAATTTACGATACGAGTCCGGCAGGCAGTATTTAACTGAAGCAGAACTCATTGAAGGAATAAAAAGGTCCTGGGAGGCTGTTTCACTCAATTATATAAAAAAATTATATGACTCCTTACCTCAGCGGATGTACGAAGTCATACTTAACCGTGGAGGCTCAACACATTATTAATTTGATTTCAAAATAGGTTAAAAATATATAAATTAATATTTAAAATACAATTTGAATGAAGTTTGAACCCATTTTCTTTTGTTATTTTAAGTTTTCAAGTGACTGTGCTAATCGGCTGTAGCGAAAATAATAGTGAATTTCGTATGCTATGTTTGTTTACATTAATTTAAAATGTTATTAATAAAGTTAGTATTCTATCTTCTATTAATTTTCGTGTGAAATTATATATTCTTTTAAGGGGCAAAAAATTTAATTGAAAAGCTTTTTTAGTTTTTCTGATATTAAGTTCTAACACGAGCAGCATAGGATGTGCTAATCGGTTGTCGCGCAGTGTACGTAAGTAATTATACCCTTCGACCATTGAAAATGGTCAAAAAAGGGTATACTAACTTTGCGCAAATGTATGTAACAGGCATAAGGAGGCGTGGGAGACCCCATAAAGTATATATATTCTTGCTCAGGATCACAAGCCGAGTCGATTGAGCCATGTCTGTCTGTCTGTCCGTCTGTCTGTGTGAACGCACAGATCTAAGCTATTATAAAAGCTAGAGTTACCAAACTTGGCAGGAAGACTCCTGTGTACTATAAGCAGATGAAGTTTATTTCAAATGTTAGGTGCCACGCCCACCGCCCCCACAAATCAATAATTTAAGTTTTGAACTTAATTTGTAAGCGCTGTGTATAAGATACAACTTTCTGACTTTAACATGTACTAAGCTAAATGAAATATCTACGTAGTCCTCAAATTACAATCCAATCGAACAATAAACACAGAAGTTATTTAAGAACGTATGAGCATAAAACCAAGTGCTTCTGTCAGCTAACAAGGGAGACGGGCGAGCGCGACGCGCGAGCGCCATCTGTCGGGATTAATTTCAAAGCATGTGCATATGCATATGTGTATGAATTTAACAAATTAAACTACACGGGAACATAGGTCGAAGGGTATCCCACTGTCGCGTTTTGCGCGACTGTTGCTCTCGTTTTTAAACTAACTTTATGCACTATTCTAAAACAAATTTTATTACAGCATGCCACATAGGCACGGGAAGCCCAGTTTCGTTTATCAAAATTAGTAAAGTACCAAAAGATGTTATATAATTACCAGTTTTAAGTTCATTTTATGGATTAAATAATAGTTCCTTAAAAACATATGGAAAAATATTGTGTTACGTTATGAAAAGTTTTGATTTATTTAATTTAATAATTGTGGAAAACGAGTCTATGAGTTATGACGTAGTTTTGGGAAGAGATTTTATGGAAGCATGCAATTTAAATTTGAATTTGGATATTACGTAGTTTTGGGAAGAGATTTTACGGAAGCATGCAATTTAAATTTGAATTTGGACACCTTGAAAATGATTACAGTGGATAAAATTGAAATTCAAAGTAATAATAAAGCCGATAAAATGTTAGAAAAAGCAAATATGTACAATAATAATAAAACAGCGATAGTGTTAGTCAGGGTAGTAGTGAAAAGCAAATGATTAGTGACAAGGTTAGAAAAAGATTAGGAAAAACTGTAAGATGTGAAATAAGCACAGTGGAGAGGGAATTGAAATTAATGTAATTGATAGATCATAATGTGAGATGTCAATTTACTGAGTTGGTAGAAAATTATGTTAATAAAGTAAAACCGAAATAACCGGAGATTGTTACGGGCTGCAACGCATTAACGTTAACGTTAAATAGAGTGGAGTTAAACCCTCGGATTGCGAGATGGGCATTAGAATTATTAGAGTACGATTTTGAGCTAGTTCATAAAGCAGGCAAGCATATGCAGCATGTACATACATAGATGGATTAAGCACAAATACGAATATATTAGTGATAGAAACTAATAGTTTTAAATATACTTTAGTTATTTGTCAAGCAAAAGATGATAAGTTGAAACATAGGAAAAAGTTAGAGAAAACGGAAGATACAATTTTTGAAATGAGTGTACTTTATAGAAAGGCAAATGATGGAAGATTGTTGTTTTGTGTGCCAGAAGAAAGGAAATAGAAAATTGTATACAAATATCACAATGAATTAGGGCAGGGAGAGATAAGGTTATTGATGCTATTGTTAAGACTTATTAGTTTTCGAATATGAAAGCAAAAGTTGTTAGGCATATAGAAAATTGTTTGAGATGTGTGGCATTTTCACCAAAGACTGGAAAAAGAAGAAGGAATGAATGCTGCATAGCATTCCAAAGGGAAAGTGCCGTTTGAGATAATACACATTGATCATTATGGACCGGTAGATAACGGGTAAAGAAACATCTGTTTGTAATAATATTCACTAAATATGTTAAGTTATATGCAACAAAGACACGAACACAAAAGGAGTGAATCTAGCATTAAAGGATTATTTTAGATCATATAGCAGGCCGAAATTTATAGTATCAGATAGGGTCGGCTGTTTTACATCCGAAGATTTTGCAAAGTTTATGGAAGTATATAATATTAAGCACATAAAGATAATGACAGGTTCACCCCAGGCCAATGGACAGGTAGAAAGAGTCAATAGAATAGTAGTGCCTATGATATCTAAATTGACAGACATTGAAAATGGATTGCATTAGGATGCAGTTATTGAAGACGTGTAGCGCAATTTCCGAGCAAGATGTTGTTTAGAATTGAACAAATGGGGAAAGTTATTGATGAGTTAAAACAAAAATTAGAAGAGTTAGATAACTTTAGTGAATCAAGAGACTTGAAAGAAAGAAAGAAGCGGAAGCGCAATTAAAAGCACAGAGAGATAATGAACCAGTAAGAAAAGCGACAGTGGGATACCCTTCAACATATGTATGTTCCCGTGTAGTTTAATTTCTTAAATTCATACACATATGCATATGCACATGCTTTACAATTATTCCCAACAGGTGGCGCTCGCGCTTCGCTCTCTCCCGCCTTTCTTGTTAGCTGACAGAAGCATTTAGTTTTATGCTCATACTTTCGGATTGCAATTTGGAGAATAAGTAAATAATTTATTCAGCTTAATATATGTTAAAGTCAGAAAGTTGTAGCTTTTATACAGCATTTACAAATTGAGTAAAAAAATTAAATTTTTGATTTACGGGGCGATGGGCGAGGCGTCTTCCTGCCAAATTTGGTAACTCTATCTTGTATAATAGCTGAGATCTGTGCGTCCACACAGACAGACAGACATGGCTCAATCGACTCGGCTTGTGATCCTGAGCAAGAATATATAATTAAGTATTTAGGTCTTCATCAAAAATAAAAAAAAATATATTTTTATTTGATGGAGTTATTGTTATTTATTACACCAGAGTTACTCATAAACTCACTGACAGAATTATTTTTATGGACCAGCAAACCTTAATGTTCTACAGAGCTTTACGTCTTTGTTTATCAGTGACTTAAGCTTCTTATCGTTGGACGATTGGTGTCTTGAAAGAACTTTTATGATGAGGCTTTTGAAGAGTAAAGCTTATCAAAAGATCGGTTTATGTTTTCATATGGAGAATGAACTGTGAGGCTTTTGAAGAGTGAAGCTTTTTAAAAGATCGGTTTAAACATTTCATATGGAGAATGAATATGTCCCTCCCCATCTTTTAGATTTTAGCTTGTCCTCAAGCCTTTACTTCTGGATATAATTGTGGAATTGGATTTTCAGTTTTTACTATTTCAGTATTATTTTCTTTAACTGTTTCAATATTTTTGTCAACTGATTTGTTTGCTTTAGGTCTTAGATATGTTATTATAATGTTATGAGGTGCTGTGTTACATTTAATGTATAGGTAAAATATAGATATTATAGCTAATACAAACATAAGGATTATTAATATATTTTTATAGATTGTATAATTCTTATTGTTTAGCATAATCATTTCTTTTATTTTAATATGTGACATAGGTTCAACTTTTGTGAAGTTATGCTCGGTGAATATTAGATTTGTATATTGATGCATATTATTTGATATTGAAAATTTGTTACGGACTGCTTGTTCTCCGATAGGGCTGTGCCGGCTAGCTCAGCTGCACTTGGGGGAGGAGATTTTCCCTCTGTCCTGCAATCCGAACAATAATCGATGAGTTTCGATTTTATACAAAGACGTCTCACAACACAAACAAGTAAGTAAAACTTAACAAACATTAAATACATGAACACATATTTAACGATGTCAAATCTTATTTACAGATACTACAAAGGGATGAAAATTTAAACACAAGAACAACTTTAGGTGGCCGACGGCCACTGCGCACCCACCCAACCATGTGGTACTCCTGTTCAGGGTATCAGAGTATCACCCATGTCGTGGAGCCCCTCCTGGCCAGCTAAGAACGTTTCACCCCCCCCCAATAATAAACGCTTAGCAAACGTTAATTTTTATGCGTGCTGTACAAATTGTCAGAGTGAATGGTTTCCGGTACGCCGAATTTGAAGAAGACTTCGTTGATCAGGAAGTCAATCACGTTGGCCGCAGATGCCTCTCGCATTGCCTTCAGGAAAGTATATTTAGAGAAATGATCTATGATCTATGAAATGATCTTTCTCGACCGTGGATATTTTCCCAAGAAGCCTTTCCGTGTCAGTCCTTTTCCCAATGCCCACTTGCATACGGTAATTCGGGGATTTGCATACTTGGCACTTGGGCACGAAGTCGCGTACTTGCACGGCCATTCCCGGCCAGTAAAACTGACGACGCAGTAGCTCCAAGGTCTTCGCTTGTCCTCCGTGTGACGCGGTTGGGTGTGTATGCGCTTGCGTGATCAGCGCGTGCGCCAGGGCTGCTGGAATCCACAGTTTCCATTCTGCATAGGATGTGCTAATCGGTTGTCGCGCAGTGTACGTAAGTAATTATACCCTTCGACCATTGAAAATGGTCAAAAAAGGGTATACTAACTTTGCGCAAATGTATGTAACAGGCATAAGGAGGCGTGGGAGACCCCATAAAGTATATATATTCTTGCTCAGGATCACAAGCCGAGTCGATTGAGCCATGTCTGTCTGTCTGTCCGTCTGTCTGTGTGAACGCACAGATCTAAGCTATTATAAAAGCTAGAGTTACCAAACTTGGCAGGAAGACTCCTGTGTACTATAAGCAGATGAAGTTTATTTCAAATGTTAGGTGCCACGCCCACCGCCCCCACAAATCAATAATTTAAGTTTTGAACTTAATTTGTAAGCGCTGTATATAAGATACAACTTTCTGACTTTAACATGTACTAAGCTAAATGAAATATCTACGTAGTCCTCAAATTACAATCCAATCGAACAATAAACACAGAAGTTATTTAAGAACGTATGAGCATAAAACCAAGTGCTTCTGTCAGCTAACAAGGGAGACGGGCGAGCGCGACGCGCGAGCGCCATCTGTCGGGATTAATTTCAAAGCATGTGCATATGCATATGTGTATGAATTTAACAAATTAAACTACACGGGAACATAGGTCGAAGGGTATCCCACTGTCGCGTTTTGCGCGACTGTTGCTCTCGTTATACCCTTCGACCATTGAAAATGGTCAAAAAAGGGTATACTAACTTTGTGCAAATGTATGTAACAGGCATAAGGAGGCGTGGGAGACCCCATAAAGTATATATATTCTTGCTCAGGATCACAAGCCGAGTCGATTGAGCCATGTCTGTCTGTCTGTCCGTCTGTCCGTCTGTCTGTGTGAACGCACAGATCTCAGCTATTATAAAAGCTAGAGTTACCAAACTTGGCAGGAAGACTCCTGTGTACTATAAGCAGATGAAGTTTATTTCAAATGTTAGGTGCCACGCCCACCGCCTCCACAAATCAATAATTTAATTTTTGAACTTAATTTGTAAGCGCTGTATATAAGATACAACTTTCTGACTTTAACATACACTAAGCTAAATGAAATATCTACGTAGTCCCCAAATTACAATCCAATCGAACAATAAACACAGAAGTTATTTAAGAAAGTATGAGCATAAAACCAAGTGCTTCTGTCAGCTAACAAGGGGGCGAGCGCGAAGCGCGAGCGCCATCTGTCGGGATTAATTTCAAAGCAGATGTGTATGAATTTAACAAATTAAACTACACGGGAACATAGGTCGAAGGGTATCCCACTGTCGCGTTTTGCGCGACTGTTGCTCTCGTTTTTAAACTAACTTTATGCACTATTCTAAAACAAATTTTATTACAGCATGCCACATAGGCACGGGAAGCCCAGTTTCGTTTATCAAAATTAGTAAAGTACCAAAAGATGTTATATAATTACCAGTTTTAAGTTCATTTTATGGATTAAATAATAGTTCCTTAAAAACATGTGGAAAAATATTGTGTTACGTTATGAAAAGTTTTGATTTCTTTAATTTAATAATTGTGGAAAACGAGTCTATGAGTTATGACGTAGTTTTGGGAAGAGATTTTATGGAAGCATGCAATTTAAATTTGAATTTGGATATTACGTAGTTTTGGGAAGAGATTTTACGGAAGCATGCAATTTAAATTTGAATTTGGACACCTTGAAAATGATTACAGTGGATAAAATTGAAATTCAAAGTAATAATAAAGCCGATAAAATGTTAGAAAAAGCAAATATGTACAATAATAATAAAACAGCGATAGTGTTAGTCAGGGTAGTAGTGAAAAGCAAATGATTAGTGACAAGGTTAGAAAAAGATTAGGAAAAACTGTAAGATGTGAAATAAGCACAGTGGAGAGGGAATTGAAATTAATGTAATTGATAGATCATAATGTGAGATGTCAATTTACTGAGTTGGTAGAAAATTATGTTAATAAAGTAAAACCGAAATAACCGGAGATTGTTACGGGCTGCAACGCATTAACGTTAACGTTAAATAGAGTGGAGTTAAACCCTCGGATTGCGAGATGGGCATTAGAATTATTAGAGTACGATTTTGAGCTAGTTCATAAAGCAGGCAAGCATATGCAGCATGTACATACATAGATGGATTAAGCACAAATACGAATATATTAGTGATAGAAACTAATAGTTTTAAATATACTTTAGTTATTTGTCAAGCAAAAGATGATAAGTTGAAACATAGGAAAAAGTTAGAGAAAACGGAAGATACAATTTTTGAAATGAGTGTACTTTATAGAAAGGCAAATGATGGAAGATTGTTGTTTTGTGTGCCAGAAGAAAGGAAATAGAAAATTGTATACAAATATCACAATGAATTAGGGCAGGGAGAGATAAGGTTATTGATGCTATTGTTAAGACTTATTAGTTTTCGAATATGAAAGCAAAAGTTGTTAGGCATATAGAAAATTGTTTGAGATGTGTGGCATTTTCACCAAAGACTGGAAAAGAAGAAGGAATGAATGCTGCATAGCATTCCAAAGGGGAAAGTGCCGTTTGAGATAATACACATTGATCATTATGGACCGGTAGATAACGGGTAAAGAAACATCTGTTTGTAATAATATTCACTAAATATGTTAAGTTATATGCAACAAAGACACGAACACAAAAGGAGTGAATCTAGCATTAAAGGATTATTTTAGATCATATAGCAGGCCGAAATTTATAGTATCAGATAGGGTCGGCTGTTTTACATCCGAAGATTTTGCAAAGTTTATGGAAGTATATAATATTAAGCACATAAAGATAATGACAGGTTCACCCCAGGCCAATGGACAGGTAGAAAGAGTCAATAGAATAGTAGTGCCTATGATATCTAAATTGACAGACATTGAAAATGGATTGCATTAGGATGCAGTTATTGAAGACGTGTAGCGCAATTTCCGAGCAAGATGTTGTTTAGAATTGAACAAATGGGGAAAGTTATTGATGAGTTAAAACAAAAATTAGAAGAGTTAGATAACTTTAGTGAATCAAGAGACTTGAAAGAAAGAAAGAAGCGGAAGCGCAATTAAAAGCACAGAGAGATAATGAACCAGTAAGAAAAGCGACAGTGGGATACCCTTCAACATATGTATGTTCCCGTGTAGTTTAATTTCTTAAATTCATACACATATGCATATGCACATCCTTTACAATTATTCCCAACAGGTGGCGCTCGCGCTTCGCTCTCTCCCGCCTTTCTTGTTAGCTGACAGAAGCATTTAGTTTTATGCTCATACTTTCGGATTGCAATTTGGAGAATAAGTAAATAATTTATTCAGCTTAATATATGTTAAAGTCAGAAAGTTGTAGCTTTTATACAGCATTTACAAATTGAGTAAAAAAATTAAATTTTTGATTTACGGGGCGATGGGCGAGGCGTCTTCCTGCCAAATTTGGTAACTCTATCTTGTATAATAGCTGAGATCTGTGCGTCCACACAGACAGACAGACATGGCTCAATCGACTCGGCTTGTGATCCTGAGCAAGAATATATAATTAAGTATTTAGGTCTTCATCAAAAATAAAAAAAAATATATTTTTTATTTGATGGAGTTATTGTTATTTATTACACCAGAGTTACTCATAAACTCACTGACAGAATTATTTTTATGGACCAGCAAACCTTAATGTTCTACAGAGCTTTACGTCTTTGTTTATCAGTGACTTAAGCTTCTTATCGTTGGACGATTGGTGTCTTGAAAGAACTTTTATGATGAGGCTTTTGAAGAGTAAAGCTTATCAAAAGATCGGTTTATGTTTTCATATGGAGAATGAACTGTGAGGCTTTTGAAGAGTGAAGCTTTTTAAAAGATCGGTTTAAATAATTCATATGGAGAATGAATATGTCCCTCCCCACCTTTTAGATTTTAGCTTGTCCTCAAGCCTTTACTTCTGGATATAATTGTGGAATTGGATTTTCAGTTTTTACTATTTCAGTATTATTTTCTTTAACTGTTTCAATATTTTTGTCAACTGATTTGTTTGCTTTAGGTCTTAGATATGTTATTATAATGTTATGAGGTGCTGTGTTACATTTAATGTATAGGTAAAATATAGATATTATAGCTAATACAAACATAAGGATTATTAATATATTTTTATAGATTGTATAATTCTTATTGTTTAGCATAATCATTTCTTTTATTTTAATATGTGACATAGGTTCAACTTTTGTGAAGTTATGCTCGGTGAATATTAGATTTGTATATTGATGCATATTATTTGATATTGAAAATTTGTTACGGACTGCTTGTTCTCCGATAGGGCTGTGCCGGCTAGCTCAGCTGCACTTGGGGAGGAGATTTTCCCTCTGTCCTGCAATCCGAACAATAATCGATGAGTTTCGATTTTATACAAAGACGTCTCACAACACAAACAAGTAAGTAAAACTTAACAAACATTAAATACATGAACACATATTTAACGATGTCAAATCTTATTTACAGATACTACAAAGGGATGAAAATTTAAACACAAGAACAACTTTAGGTGGCCGACGGCCACTGCGCACCCACCCAACCATGTGGTACTCCTGTTCAGGGTTTCAGAGTATCACCCATGTCGTGGAGCCCCTCCTGGCCAGCTAAGAACGTTTCACCCCCCCCAATAATAAACGCTTAGCAAACGTTAATTTTTATGCGTGCTGTACAAATTGTCAGAGTGAATGGTTTCCGGTACGCCGAATTTGAAGAAGACTTCGTTGATCAGGAAGTCAATCACGTTGGCCGCAGATGCCTCTCGCATTGCCTTCAGGAAAGTATATTTAGAGAAATGATCTATGATCTATGAAATGATCTTTCTCGACCGTGGATATTTTCCCAAGAAGTCTATGAATATCTTCTGGAACGGCCTTTCCGTGTCAGTCCTTTTCCCAATGCCCACTTGCATACGGTAATTCGGGGATTTGGCTTCCTTGCATACTTGGCACTTGGGCACGAAGTCGCGTACTTGCACGGCCATTCCCGGCCAGTAAAACTGACGACGCAGTAGCTCCAAGGTCTTCGCTTGTCCTCCGTGTGACGCGGTTGGGTGTGTATGCGCTTGCGTGATCAGCGCGTGCGCCAGGGCTGCTGGAATCCACAGTTTCCATTCTGAGGCTTCTACTTCCTCACTCAACGCTTGCTGTTGCATTCGCTTGAAGAGCAGACCGTCTTCGACCTTCAAGTCTGGGAGATGCTGTTTGTTAGTATTTGCCTCTCGCACCAGCTCTTGATACTCCTCTGCACCGAACGCCGTGGTCTCGAAACCCAGTAGATCGGCGGGATCTATGTGGACCTCTTCCACGCTACGCGACAAGGTATCGTTCTCGCTGCCTTTACGGTGTTCGATTGCGAAGTCGTATCCTTGTAGCTGCAATGACCATCTCGCCAGCCTTCCCGAGAGATCTTTCATATTCATTAGCCACTTCAGACTCGCATGATCCGTTATGCATGTGAACGGCATCCCTTCGATGTACGGCCTGAACTTGCGGATGGCCAGAATGGCCGCCAGACACTCTTTTTCGGTCACTGTGTAATTGATCTGGTGTTTATCCATTTTTGCCGAAAAAAAGGCAATCGGCTGCTCCTGACCTTCTTCATTCCGCTGAAAAAGCACCGCTCCAACTCCCATGTGTGACGCATCGCACTGGACATAAAAGTGTCGTCTGAAATTCGCGTGCACCAGCACTGGTGCCGTGGTCAGTGCTTTCTTCAATTGCTGTACTGCTATCTCTGCCTCTGTACCTAATGTAAATCGTTTGTTTGTCTTTTTTAGGCTCTCAGTCAGTGGCTTCGCCAGCGTTGCGAAATTTCTGATAAAACGACGGTGCCATCCAGTTATCCCCAGGAATGCTCGGACCTCCTTCATGTTTCTAGGATTTGGGATCCTTTTAATCACTTCGACTCGGTCTGGATCCATCTGCAGAAGCCCTCTACCTACCACAAATCCCAGGTATTTCAATGACTTAAAACAAAAATTCGATTTTTGCAAGCCAATTGTCAAACCTGCTTTTTTCAGGCACTGTGCTACTTTGCTCAAATAGACCATGTGTGTCGCAAAGTCTGGCGAGAGGATGAGTAAGTCGTCCAGATAGACGAAGACGTTGGATCTTATTTCCGTCGGAATCACTCGATCCATGAGTCTCACTAGCCGTTGTGCCGCGTTGCACAATCCAAAAGGCATTACGCGAAATTGGTACAACGGCCGGCCTGGAACAGTAAATGCTGTAAGCTCTCGGGATTTTTCCTCCAGTTCAATTTGCCAGAAGGCAAATTTTAGATCGACGCTGGAGATATACGTGGTTTGGTCCAGTCTGGAAAGGATTCCCTCGACGCTGGGTAGCGGGTAAGCGTCCTTAATCGTGATGGCGTTCAGTTGCCGCGCATCTAAACAAAACCTATTTTTTCCAGACTTCGCCACCACGGTCGTGCGATTGCTCCATGGGCTTTTGTTATATTCTATGACTCCGAGCTCCAACATTTTGTCGATTTCTTCTTCTACAATGGCCTGCCGGGCTGGTGACATTGGTTATGGCCGGTCTTTAAATATCTTGGCTTCCTCTACTAGCTATATGACATGCTTGTCAAGCTCAGTCCGGCCTAGGCCATGTTCTTCAAACGTGAGGAATTGTTTTTGCACACGTTCCAGTTCACGACTCTCCTCTGCAGACAGGTTCCATCTCTCGGGGTCTGGGTTTTGTTCATCGGTGCTGTCCTCGGCGTAGTGTGCCATGTCGCGAGTCTGGAGTTCTGCTGCGGCGTTATCCGTTGTCGTTCTCCTATCTTGGCCAGGAAGATAACTTCCGGAGCGAGTTGGAATGCACGCCAGAAATCGACCCCAAAGTATGCCTTCTGTTCCAAATATGGACAGATGTAAAAAATTACGGTTTTCATCTGCCCGTTGTATTTTACAGGCAACTCTGTACGACCAATAATGGATCGATCCTCTCCTGCTGCTGTTCGCACTTTGGAAAAGTAGCGACCGATCGGCATCTCTAATTTTTCCATCACTTCGCGGCTGCTGTGACCTAACAGACTTATGGACGCTCCGGTGTCAAGGACGCCAATGATGCGTTCGCCGTGGACTGTTATTTCCGCAAAAAGTCTGGGATCGTTTGCGTCGTTCCGTAATACGGCAGCTGCCACCTCCCGACGCCTTTCTCGCCGCTGCCTGAAGCGTAGTCTCGCCTTGTTGATTCTTATGGAAATGTGTCTCATGCCGGCTAGCTGGTGTTCTTGAAATATCCTATTTCTGGCTTCCGTGTATCGACGCATCCTCTCCTCCAGTGACAACACCGTGCGTATGACTTCTTTTCGAATTTTTACATTTTTGTTATGATTATTTTGTACAATTATGTGTCTTAATTCTAGTGGTGAACAATCTTCGCGGGATATTATTTCGGGCGTGCCTCTCCCACCCGTGATGCACCCCTTCGGTCGTTTCCCGCACAATCCGGACATTTAGGAGACACCGTACCAGGCTTTCCGCACCGATAGCAGAACAGTAGCCTCTCTGCCGACTCGCAGTCGCGGAAGATATGGCCGGCTATTGCGCCGCCTGCGCAATTGCTGCATTTACGGCAGATTTTTCCAATGTTTCTAACTTTCTTGTTGGAAATTCCCATTCAGTATTCCGCGCCGCGCGTTCCTGCTCTGGACCTATTTCGGCTGTCTTTTTATCCATTTGTGAATGAAATTTCCCATGGACTTGGCTATTTCTTTGTGTTGGAGTTCTTGCCAAGCTGCCCATCGCCATCGGCATCTGTGGAGCACCTGCGTCCTCTCCTTCACTGGACCACTCTGGCTCCTGCGACTCTGGTACCCCCCCTCGACCGAAGGTAATGACCGCCAGCAGATTTCTCGTCAGTCATTTTAATATATCTTTTGTTTTCTTTCCTTATTTTATATTTCAGTGGCGACTCGAGAAATAAGGGCCGTGCATTTATAACTTAATAATAATTCAATAATAATTTATATGTGTGTGTATGCGGAAGTATTAAAGTTTGTGTATAGGGAAATGTAAATGTATGTATGTATATATATATAGGTCTTAAACTATAATATAATAAATAATATATCTATAAATAAGCAAAATGTATGTTTTATATAAATCTAAATTTCCTTTTCTTTTCTAGAACTTCATCAACAAAAAACAGGGGGAATGAAACGACTTTTTGCCGGTGGACTCTATCATAGACTCTGCGCTTTTATAATTGTTGCTGCATAATGAGGACAAAACACACTCGCCGTTCGTCAACTGGTCAAACTGTCGCGCGGTTCGACAGTTGCCAGTTAAGGACGCGACTGGTGTTCGATCAGTTCCTCTTTCACTGGTCGTGTGTTGCCTTGACCCGTAAGGAGGTGCAGCGTGGGCATTAACGGGTCACCTTTCCCTCATTAAAGCCATATTGGCCGGATTTAAGGACTCAGACACCCAGCGAAAAGGGACGATCTACTAAACATAAAGTTACATTAAGTCACATACATATACATATATGTTAAACATTTGGATGTTGGGCATGGCCCAGCGCAAGCACGCGGGACAATGTCTTCCCGCACGTGGTAGGACATGACTCGCATATTGCCTGGCAACATCCCTCAACATCCAAATACCTATATTCACTTTCGTTTCCCAGTCTACGATTCCCCGCGCAAACGTGAAGTCCTTTACTTCCAACGTGCCGCAGTTTATCATAGACTGAGTCACAAGAGGGAATCTACAGCGAGGCGTCTCCATATCTCCACTCATCGACTTGTAGAAATGAAACGCCATATTGTAACACAATATGTGCACTTCCTGGTCACGACTTTTCTACATACTTCAGATATAAAATTGGGCGCCATATTGTTACGGACTGCTTGTTCTCCGATAGGGCTGTGCCGGCTAGCTCAGCTGCACTTGGGGAGGAGTTTTTCCCTCTGCCCTGCAATCCGAACAATAATCGATGAGTTTCGATTTTATACAATGACGTCTCACAACACAAACAAGTAAGTAAAACTTAACAAACATTAAATACATGAACACATATTTAACGATGTCAAATCTTATTTACAGATACTACAAAGGGACGAAAATTTAAACACAAGAACAACTTTAGGTGGCCGACGGCCACGGCGCACCCCCCCAACCATGTGGTACTCCTGTTCAGGGTTTCAGAGTATCACCCATGTCGTGGAGCCCCTCCTGGCCAGCTAAGAACGTTTCATCCCCCCCAATAATAAACGCTTAGCAAACGTTCTTTTTTATGCGTGCTGTACAAATTTATTTGGTAATTTTATAATCTAACATTTTTTTGTTTTTGACTATATACTCATACCCTCCCTTTCTTCTTCTCTAGCCCTACCTGCCTACAGAGCTCTATTGACTGGTGGGGCACTCACTCTCTAAGGAGCGGAAAAAAACAAAAGGGGACAGAAGAAAGCAAGGGCTTTCACGGACACTAACTTTTAAGACAGAATATTATACGAATAAGTTTAATAATAAATAATTTACGACAATGTGATCTAACTCTAATTAATGTACATGTTGTCCATGGCAGCCGGACTTAATATGGTGGCGGGAATGGACGGAATGTTACGTCGGACGGCGTATAATCCCCTGGCGGCTCTCCGCATGGAATGGACTCACCAGGGCGACGACGTGTAATTGGTGTCGTTCCGTTTAATTTAACTGGGTTAAAATTTTGGTTGCACACAGTCTCGTTCCACTTCCAGGTTCAGTTCTTGCTGCACACACATAAAAATTATTATGATTTTATTCAAAAGAAATATTCAATTATTTTAATTACACGCACTTTTTGTTTTTTTATGAACAATTCGCGGGAAGGTAAGTCTGACGGCCTCGACTCTCGATTTTAAATAAGAAGAACTGCCCTTGAAAATCTGCTTGGCGGTCGCTGAGCCTGCGATTTCGGGTACCTAACCGACAATTCAAACTGTGCATCAGCCCAAACGGTAAACGGGGTTCGCTGACCGATCTGGCCCTAAAGAGAGACCTCAAACTGCACTTCTTGCTTTGTCGGTATATGTGTGGTACCAGGGCAGCTGTATTCATCGATAACTGGTTATCGACCCGAAAAACAGCTGTTCCCGCAAAATGCAACAAATTCTTTTAACTCTGCTGTACAATAAAATATTTTTATAATTTTGTTATTTTCAATATAAATTTCTTGATTGTTACAATTTTGGTTAAGTTTTTCTCTGGTCATGTTCCATGTAATTAACTAATGTGTTGGATGATAAATGGCTTACGGTATTTTGGAAGGTACACATTGGTGTTTCGTGTTTGATTATACTAGCAATAATAATATTTAATAATATTTAATATTTAATAATATTTTTAGTTTGTGTATTTATAACATTATTATTGTGTAGATAGAATTTCCCTTCTAAATTTTCGTTAATACTTTGGCCATTATTGTCTGAGTAAGGGGTGATAAGGAAAGTAGGCTGTTCAACTGTGTTTGTGGGGATATGAGACATTAGGAAAATTTCGTTAGTACCTGTATTATACCAGGCAGAAGTTTTTATGTTTATTAAATTTTTGTAGTTAACGTTACCAAGGTTGTCGTGCTTAAGAAGTTTTGGATTGAATATTCCTAATCGGGTTAATTGTGAACCCATTTCGATGTCTTCAATGTACTCAGTAAAGTGTTCGATATTAAATATTAAAAGGGAGATTTTTTATTCTTTTGTTATAGATTCTGAGTGGGTGTTTATCATTCGAATACCGTTATTAAGGTTGTCAATAACGTGATTTAGACTGATAATCTGAATGGTGCTTTGGGATAGGGATGAAATTATGTATTCAAAATTTTGTCTGTCGTTTTCGTCTAGTGTACCGAAAAGGTATTTGTAAGTAGAGCCTACAAAGTTGAACAGTCCTCGTTTATTGTGTTTGTTATATGTATTCGGTTCATTTGCCTTTTCATTTTTTCAATTAGGTAATTTATTTGTTTTATTTTATTAAATTACTGACTTTTTTTAATAAGACTGTTATATGTTTCTTCAATTTGTATTATGTTAACTGTAAGACAGTGGTGCATGAATGTAATAGGGAGTTGTGTCGTTCCTGATTCAAATAGAATGAATCCCTGATTGTTTTCAATAAGGTTTATTTCGATTGTTCCTGCTGTAGTTTGTATCATCATAAGTCATTATAATTATAATAATTAGGAGTCCGATGATTGGGTGTCGGTCGGCTGTAAGTATTTGCTGTTATTAACATTTTTTTAGGCCATGGATTTTAAAAAAATTCATGGTCTATTGTGTTGTCGGAACGCAAATGTGCGTAACAGAAGGAGGCATCTCCGACCCCATAAACTATATATATTCTGAATCAGTATCAGTAGCCGAGTCGATTGAGCCATGTCTTTATGTCCGTCTGTCTGTCTGTATGAACACCTGGATCTCAGAAACTATAAGAGCTAGTCATCAAATTTTGTGACAACATACGTATATATTGCAGTGTCTCAAAGTTTTATTAAAATTTGGACACGCCTCTGTAAATCAGTAATAACTATTTAAAAACTACAATATTAGTTCAACAACCAAAGTTGTAAATTTTATATGACAAATACCTTGCCACGGGCGATATGTGAAAATTTCATTTAAATCGGACTATAAATAAGTGAGAAATGATATGAATTAAACTCACTTTGAATATATATGGTATGTATAGCATACCTAATTTACGCAAGCATACCGAAGTTCAAATCTAGCGTCAGACACACAGCATTTTATTAAACTTTTTATTTGCATTGTATGGTAACAGAATTGGTTCACAATGCAGCTTTGCCGATAGGCTAAGCAGTGAGGCAAAGGCCGAGTGGTTAGAGTGGCGGACGGCTGCGAGAGAGTGCGTGTGTTCAGCTCCCGGGTGAGGCGGGTTCGAACTTTCATTTATTAATTATATCTTATTTTATTTTGTTTATTTATTTTATTCCAGCAATCGAACCTCGAACACGCTCAATATCATTGGCCTTAAAGTCTGGAACATAGTCCACTCAGCCACTGAACATCTCTCGCAGTCGTCGAAAATGGTGAGACATTAGACAAAACCACAAGACACAATATGCATTCTTAGTTCGTGCCAAAAAAATCAAAACGAAGAACATGTAATGAAATTTGGTACGCGTTATGCATACCTATACCTATTGCTTACGGTATACTTTGATAATCCATGGCCTTATACAGTCAGCTCCTGACTGTAGAGTTTGTATTTTTCTTTTTAAATTTACTTTTATAGTGTGTTACATTTTGGCCTCTATTATTTTCGTTATAATGTTTTTCATCTAGGTGTTCAATTCTGCCTGTTTTCCTATGGGGATTTTTGGACTTCGAGCGCGTTATAGGGGCTTGTCTATATTTTGTATCAACTTCGTAAATTTGTCGGTTCTTATTAAGCTTGTTAATTTTGTTTTTATTAATTTTCTGAGAGTCATAGGTAGGTGTGCCTGCGTAGAGTAGTATGTAAGCTGGTATTTGTCCGGTTGTATTATGTTTAGTTTTATGGTTGTATGTGTATAAAATTGTTTCTATTCTCGTTTTCCTATTTTCTCTATTATTTTCAGTATTGATAATGCGGATCTTTTCATTTATTGTTTTGTGAAGCTGTTTTATATCTGCTATTCCTGTTTTACTTGTGGTGTTTTCTTGGTTATTTAGCCAAACCTTTAAAGAGTTGCTCATGAATTAAATTCTTTTAATAATTGTGTTAGTCTATGTTTTTCTTCATTTTTTAAATGGTGTAGTCGGTATGTGTGGTCTGAGTTTATATCATTGTGCAATGCATAGTTTATTTCGGCTGTAAAGTGGTTTCTTGTAAAATTGCTTCAAAATTTTTTGACGAATTTCCGTCACAAAGTTCAAGTTTTTTATGAAGGAATGTTCTTCCATTAATAATTGTTTCTTTTCTAAAATAATCTATACAACCGTTATTTTCCAATAATACTTTTCTTCGTAATAGAATGTCATAAAATGGTGAAAACGAATGAATATAGAATTTCTGCGATTGCTGAAAAAGCCCTTTGGCCTGAACATCTACGAATTTATTTAGTTTTGAATTGCCTGTCATACTTCTGACAACTATTTGTTTATCATGAGCTTGAAGATTGAAAAAGTTTGAGTTCATCATGTTTATTGATGAACCAGTGTCGACTATGCATCGGTATCTGTGATTATTAAACATGATCTCTATGTATTGGTGGGTTACCAGGCTGGTATTTGGAAATTTTCGGGTTGTTCAATTTGCTAATTTGTATACATCTCGTTTTGTGTGTCTTGTAATTGATCTTCGTAGAACTGTTCGTCGTTGTTATTGTGTTGGTCAGCAATGTTACTGTAATCTAACTCGTATTGATGGTGACTTTCGTCTGTCTGCATACGTGATTGTCCGCTGCCTTCTCTAAAACGCTTATTCGGCACTCTTGGTTGTTGGGGGGGGCTGATAATAGTTTCTGTAATAGTTGTCGGTCGCGCATTAAGTCTGCTCTGAGTTCATTAAACAATGATCTGTTGTTGTCTAGACGGAAAAACTTGTTTATGAGGGGTTTGGTTGTTTACATTTGGGTTTTGAATCTGCGTGGGATTTATTAATGGATTAAAGGGGGTTACGAATTGTTGATTGGCATGAGAGTTTTTGTTTTTATTTATGTGTTGGTATTAGGGTTTAAGTTTAGTGAAATTTCTTAGAAATTGGGTTTTCGTAAAGACCTTCTTGTTGGGCAATTTGTCTTAATTTTTGAACAGTTGAAATGTCATGCCTCGCTAGGGTCATGAACAACCTATCAGGAAGTGAGCGTTGAATAGTATTTTTTACTGTAGTTGCCATTGCTTGTGAATAGATTAATGTGTTATTTTGGTTGTCTTCTAAGGCTAACTTATTAATAATAATAGTTGACTTATCTTCTAATGGCCGTCAGCAGTCAGAGACAGTAAGGGGAACTAAATG
>JAEIGL010000153.1:0-38109 GCA_018903715.1 Zaprionus davidi | reverse complement strand
CAACAACATGTGTGAAGAAGAAAATTGTATCGATTGATATTCAAGGGTTCTACGGAAACAATAAACAATTTATTTTAAAAGAAATTGGAGTGCTTTTTTAGTAACACAAACGTTAACACACTCAATTCTCATTTCATTATACATTCCCCATATGATTTTACTAAATTAAATAAGCACTTGAGAAAAACTGCTGCTTGGATGACAAAGACCTATCATAAAATTTGGTGGAATGACGGTTTGAATTACTATAGAGAAGCACAAGAACATATAAGAAAAATAACTAGTGGAAAACGAGTAATTTGTAAAGGATATGAAAAAAAACGTTTTCTAAAAAACTTTCTAAAAAACTATGATATAACAGATATTTATGATCTTGGTTCTCCTTCATTAAAAGAAATGAGTGGTAACCAGTTCCCATTTTGTTCACTACATTGTACGGAAGGGGTATGTGCATTGAATAATGCTCATAAAATTTTAGACTACTTTGAGAGTTGCGATAGAGAACATCTTTAAAAAAAAAATGGAGAAAACAATAACAATCATTTTACAAATTTAATAAATAAAATTAATATTTTAATATCTGACTTTGGAAATATATTAACTGGAGCGGATCTACAATTTCTTATCAAGTCAAGGAACATGTTCATGAAAGTTGGAAATTTCAATATTATAAAAACACAATTTGGAGAACATTTTGAATTCTGTAAATCTTGTTATGATAATACAGAAACATGTGCTTGCTTTCACTTTGTTATTCAACAACGTGATGTTAAAAAATTTATTACATTATATAAACTACATGTCTAAAATTCTTATATAAGCTACCTTTGTCAAATTTAAACATTAAATAAAGAAAAAGAAACATGAGAAAAACTAGTTTATTTATTTATTATGGTGGTGAAATTACCTATAAACAGGGGAAAGATTTGTGTACACACACACACGCACACATGCACTTACCATCTAACACGTGTGCATACAAACATGATTATGTATGCATGATCACGTTTCAACTTTTAACCTTTGTTATGGAGGTGAAAAACCCCTACATTTTCCTTTAAAATCATCGATGCATTCAAACTGAGGCTCAGTTTAAAACACGACTTCGAGGAAGGAAGCAGAAGATAATAAACCCTACAAAGCGACGAAGGAATCTAGCAACAGCAGCAACATGAAAGCAACAACAACAACAATTAAGGAGTTTCTGAACCAGTATGATGATATCATTCACCATCATGATCTGAAACAGATCAAAGAAATCAAATCATACATGAAGCTGGCGGAAAAATCTCCATACCAGATGTCAATACATGGAAGTCATAGAACTTCATGTCCATGGTCTTTCAACGAGGCAACAGAAGGACCAGATACCTGTGCATGCAGCAGAGAACAATTTCTAATAAACGAGACTGCAAAAATTATGAATCATTATTATTATTATTTGAAGAGTTGACTTAAGCTTGAAAGTTTAAGTGAACAGTTTTTTTGGAGTCATGGCTACTGAGGCCTTCGGCTAATGTACATTTGTCTGTTTTTTTTTTTTTACATATTTACAGGATGGTATGAATATTATTTATATTGTTAATATAAAATTCTACAACTATGATTAACCTTATGAATCTTAATTTATTTTATATTATATGATATATGTTACATTCTTTTAAATATTTTATAATGGTTCTTATGTTGTCAGATGTTGGGTTTGTTACTAAAGATTTTAATGAAGATTGAGAAAAATATTTTAATCTGATTTGATTAAAGGTGGGACAAAAAGTAAGCAAATGTTCGAGGGTAATCGAGTTGTTCGTGTTACAAAAAGGACATAAGGCAGAGGCATTTTTATTCATATAGTGTGCATGTGTTAAATTCGTGTGTCCCAGTCGGATGCGAATCAACTTAATCTCATCTTTGCGAGGTATCATTAATTTATCCTTATAGTTCAGATAGTTCTTTATATTCATTTTATGTAAATTGATTGATTTGTACCAAGTGGATGTATCGGTGAACCTATTTAGTTGGTTTGTAAAATAAAATTTTTTATATGATTCTTTAAGTCTGTATTATTGTTGTTTTGTGTGTATGTTAATGGAAAAAGTCTAGAGTCTTTTGCTGATTTATCAGCAAGCTCATTTCCTGTTATATTAATGTGGCTGGGAACCCACAGAAGGGTAAATTTTGGAAAAAATCGTATTAATAAGTTTCTTATTTCGACTACGTAATATGTATTGTTGTTTACATTTTTAATTGCATTAAGGGATGAGAGAGAGTCGGAACAAATCATAAATTTACCTCGTCTGGTTTTAAGTAGTAAAATTGCTTCGTGTATCGCTATTAATTCCGAAGAAAATACGGTAGAGTATGTTGGAAGTAACCCCATTTTAAGAACTTCAGTTTCTGAAGTTATCGCATAGCCTGTAGATTCGTTCATTTGAGATCCATCTGTATATACGAATGATGTTTTATTACTTTGCTCTGACTTAAGTTGAAGGAATTGTTTTCGGTAGACTTCTGGAGGTGTTGTGTTTTTATTGAGTTTACTAAGTGTCGTGTTGATGGTACTCGAGTTAAGGGCCCAAGGTGGGTCTTTGTGTTTGAGTTTTTTTGGAGGTCTTAAAACAATGTTAAAGGATTTATTAAGTTTAAGAACTTTGTCTAAAACAGAATGTTTTTTCTCTGGTTTTGGTTGCTTATAGTTCTTAATTATGTTATGAAGTGGTGAGTCTGAACTGTTAAGTACGAGTTGGAAGAGATTTGTAGTGAGAAACTCTGTTCTGATATCAAGGGGTGTGATGTTTGCTTCAAATAGAATGTTAGACGTTGGTGTAGTTCGAAATGCTCCCAAGGCTATCCTAACTGCTGTATTTAAAATCGACTTAATTTTTTCAGGCTGCTTGGTGCAGCCGATCCATACAATGGCAAAGCATAATCCAATTTTGAAATAATAATGGACTTAACAATTGATACTAATGTAAGTGTACTGCAGCCAAACTTTGTGCTTGCAAGACACTTGATGATATCGAGGCGTTTTGAAAGACATGTTGTGAGATCATCAATATGTGGGTTCCACTTGTGTTTCCTATTGAATGTAACACCCAACAGTTTCAATGAAGAAACATTGGGAATGTGGACTTGGCTGGTAGATACATTGCAAATACAATTTTGTTTGTTGCAAATGTGCATATGCTTGCATTTGGCGGGAGATAGGCTGCCGCCAGAGTAGTTGCACCAATCCGAAATATTGCAAAATAAGGAATCTAGGTTTATCGTAGTATTTTTTAGTTTTGTCTAACTTAATTAGGAGATTAAAGTCGTCGGCGTATGCACTTATGTATATTTCTTTGTATAAAGATATGATTTCTGTAAGTTTTTGGTAAGCAATAACAAAGAGAACCACAGAGAGTGGTGACCCTTGGGGGATGCCATTATCCAATGGAAGTGATTTTGAGTATGATTTACCCACTTTAACAATTATTTTTCTGTTTGTCATAAAGTTCTTGACGTAAGTAAGAATGTGTGGGCCAACCCCCCATTTAATAAGTTGATCTATTACGGCGTGAATGCCAATTTTTTCAAACGCCTTGGAGAAGTCAAGTGATACAATTGATATGTGGTTTTTTGTGGCTAAGGATTTGGTTATAATATGGTCTATAAAAAGTAGACAATCCATAACAGATTTTCCTTTCCTAAAACCAACTTGACTATTGTGTAGAAGTTTGTTAGAAGTAATAAACCACCATAGTCTTTTAGCTACAATTTTGTCAAGAAGTTTTGCTACGCATGAGTTCAGCGAAATAGGTCGATATGATGAGATCATTGTTTTTTCATTATTTGGTTTCAATATGGGTATAATGAGGCTGAGCTTGTATTGTTGTGGTATTACATCACCCAGTATTGCGTTATATAAGTTTATAACTCTGTTTTTAATTTCTCTGGGAAGTGCCTTAATCATGGAATAATTTATTCGATCTAGGCCTGGAGTGTTTCCTTTTAAGGAATTAAGGGCCGAAGAAAATTCGATAAAGTTTATTTCGTTCTCTATTGGCAAAGCAGCCTTTCCTGAAGCATATGACAGATCATCTGTCAAAATTCTACTTTTGTTTGTCGTAAACGAGTTGGTAAAGTTTGAGTTGTTTGATTGTAAAGACCAGTTTTGGCAGAATAGCTCCGCAATGTCCTGAGGCTGAGTGATGTTGTCAGTAGAGTTTATACTTTTAATGCAGTGTAAGCCTTTCAAAGTATTTAAGCCGCAGAGACGGCGTATATTGTTCCAAATTTTTTGGTATTGGGGTAAGAGGATTGATTTCTTCTGTGAATTTGGATGTAGATTCTTTTTTGGCCTCTTTGTGCGTACGTCTAAATAGTGCATTTTTTCTCCTATAGTCAATAATATTTTCGGTAGTAATATTTCTTTTAAGTAATTGCCAAGCCTTGTTTTTACTTTTTCGGAGTTTCTCTAGTTCCTTATTCCACCAAGGTACAGTGTGCGAAGTTTTTGGCGTGGACTTTGGGATGCTTTTATGTGCACTTCTTAAAATAATTTTACTAAGATTGGCTGCTTCCTGATTTATATTCGAGCTTATGGGTAAGGAAGAGTTGTGACTAATGCAAAGAAGCGTATATAAGTCCCAATTCGCTGAATTTGTTTTGAAAAATGGCCTGTGTGTTGGTTTTTGGATTTGAGCTCTATTAAATATATTGTTCAGAATGGGCAAGTGGTCGCTACCAAAGAAGTCCGTTTCGATTGTCCAGTTTGTTTCTATTGCAAGTTCGGGAGTACATATGCTAAGGTCTATATGAGTCAATGTGTTATGAGTGCTTAAATGTGTTGGGCTACCGTCGTTGAGGATAATTAGGTTAGACTGGGCAATCCATTTTTCCAGTGTAATTCCTTTCTTGTTATTTACAGGGGAGCCCCATCTTTTATGCCAACAATTAAAATCTCCAGTTATTAAGGTCGGGATATTGTTAGCGATATTAAGCACTGAGTATAGGTTGTTGAGAGTAAAATGAGCTTTTTGGTTGTATGTAAGTTGAAATAATTTGGAGTTTTGTCTTAGAACAGATTTCCACGCAGATAGCATCAAAGTCGGATCTAAGGGTTATTTCTCGATATTCGATTGATTTGTGAATGAGGATCGCTACCCCACCATAAGATGGAGAAGAGTTCAGAGTTATCATGGCATAGTTGATTGGGATGGGGTGTAGATTATGTGCTAAGATGTGAGTTTCTTGGAGAGTTAATATATGTGGTTTGTGCTTTGCTATTAAGGTTTGGAGTTCACTGTAGTTGTTGTTGAAACCATTGATATTCCACTGTATAACTTTCAAAGACATTTTCATAGGCTAGGAGTATTGTGAAAAGTACAGAGATAAAACTAAAATATGATTTGTTGGTGTCTGGCTGCAACAGTGTGCAATCAGACACAAACTATAGTGGAAAATTGCTGCAACTGAAATGCCCTCCCCCCGCCCCACCAATCCCTCCACATGTTGTAAAGCGATTGGTAGGCCGCAGGGGAGGACATCTCGGATCGGTTGCAGCATTGGTTAATTAATTTCGTCTTCTAAATTTGAGAGATCCATTTGTTCATCTGAAGATGACAAATCAGGAATTTTTTCCTATGACTAGTTTTAAGATCTATTACATTGTTTGTTTTTTGTTGTTTCTTATCTTTTGCTTTAAGTTGTGACTTAAGTCGATTAGAAATATTTTTTGGAAGGATTTTAACTGATGGACTTGGGCTGGTGGGAAGTTTGTTAGTGGAATGTGATAGGATTATATTTGAAGTTTTGGATTCCTCGTTGTTTCCTGCTAATTCCTCGTAGAAAAGTATCTTACGTGTGGTTGTTGAGTGATTGGGCGCCGCGTTATTTTGGGGATGTTTGTTATAGTCAGTGGAGTTTGTTTTGGCCACGCTGGAGTACAATGATCCATCGTGTGGGTGTCTCGAGTTATAGATGGAGATAGCCTTTTTAATGTCCACCTTTTCGAGCGTCTTAATGGCTTGTATTTCCTGATGTTTCACGAAGATGGGGCATCTTCTAAAGACTGATGAGTGGTTGGTGTCGGGTAGGTTCAGATCCTTGCAGTTTACACAACATTTATTGAAGTTGCAAAGTTCTTTGGTGTTAGGGTCCATGTGGTATTCCTTGGCACAATTTATACATGACTTTTTGTTGCGACAGAGCGTGGTGATGTGTCCAAATCGGAAGCAATTATTGCAGCGGAGTGGGGCACGAATAAAAGTGCGTACTTTGACCACTTCATATCCAATTTTGATATTTTCAGGTGTTATGTGTGAGCCAAACGTTAATATGATCAATCCAGTTTCTTCAATTCGTTGTTAACCTTCTTTAAAATTTTTTTGACTTCAATGACGTTTTGGGTTGCCAGTTCATCTTTAATTACGTTTTCGGGTAGGCAGCGTAGATCGTTGGAATATAAGACTCCTTTTGAAGCATTGAGGGTAGAATGTTCACGAACCTCCACTGGAAAAAATAATAAACTAAGCTTAAGATTCATAAAATAAATAATTTTACTTAAACTCTTTAACTGTTGTTGATCTTTAACTGTTGTTACCGTTTAGCTGTTTAGATATAGCTGATTAGCTGATCAGATATATCGTGATTAGCTGTTTAGATATAGCTGATTACCTGATCAGATATAGCAGATTAGCTGTTTAGATATAGCTGATTACCTGATCAGATATAGCAGATTAGCTGTTTAGATATAGCTGATTACCTGATCAGATATAGCTGATTAGCTGTTTATATAAGCTGATTAGTTGTTGATGTTGTAGCTGATTAGCTTGTTTAGATTAGCTGTTGTAGCTGTTTTTGTTTGTTTTGTTCTTGTGTTGGTAGCTGTTTACACATTTCAAGATTAACTATGTGCTGACGATCAATTAGTATGCTTGAGGACACGCTTATCATAAATTATAACAATATCGTTTTCATACTCACCGACACAACACAAACTTGACAATTGAACTTGTTGAACAAGGGTCTCCCGCACTGTCAAATATCAATAAGATATCTTGAGTCACACGCTTCTATGCACTGGCGCCTGCGTACACACATTCACGCTCTAACACCTGCGCATACATCAACACGTCACATTAACTTGACAACACACTACCATAACGAACGGGACATTAACTTGTTGAACAGGTCTCACAACTGATATCTTCGATACGCTGCGCGAAAGTAGTTTTGACCACAAAGTCGGAGTGCGAAATTGGCTGATTAACTTCCCAAAGCCACACGGCGTGAATTAGCTTCATTTCGGCGCGATTAATAGTCAAAGAACGCGAACGCGTGGTAATTTGCTAAATTTTCTTGCATTGCAATTCGGTGCAGCTGAGAACAACAGCTGTCAGCGCTGCCAACTTACGCCAGTAACGATCTGACCTGAGTGGCGTTGCCAGATCAACGGCGCTGCCAGGGCTGCTCGATCAGTTGGGCGCGAAACTCAAATATTCAATTTGAATTCTGCACGTTAACTTTAATATCCAAATAATAATTAATTTGAATATTTATTGAAGCGGACAGGTGCTGAAATTGCGAAATACCTACAAAAAAATAACTTATATTTGTATATATATCTATATTTGTAAATACATAGTATAAATATATATTTATATTCATATATAAAATTTTGTGGAATTGACCGATTTTTGGTGTTGCTCCGTTGCCACCGGTGTTTCGTTACGTTGCCTGTGTGTTCGTAAATAACAATAACAACAAAGTGTAAAACAATTATAACACAATTGGCAAACGTAATTGCCCACTCTCACGGAAAAAAGATAGTTTCCAGAAGCCTTCTTCCCTGGGTTTTTTTTTTCCATCGCACAGCACAACAAGACCAGCTGATCGCAGTGTTGCGCAACGCACCCGCAGAGAGATTGCGCACTCGCGTAGTGTTGGAAAACGCGAGCAGCTCCCGCAGCTGGCTCCAGTGGGGGACAAGGCAAAAGGCCGAGGATCGAGCTATCTTCCAACCCCTCCGCTGCGGCGGCGCCAGTCAACAAGGGGCTCTGGGGACCGAGTCGGAGCGGTATAACTCCCATCAGGCATCCGCTGGGGGAAATCCCTGTGCACCGAGGGACCTCAATTAGGAGCAGGTGCTATGAGCAAGGCCGCACCAACTGCCCGGGACGATGAGATCCAGGCATTAGCGGTAGCGAGAGCGGAGGAAGAGTTGCTTCAAAAATTTCAGCGGATGAAGCAGAGGGTCCAACACTCGCCTCCGGCGACCAGCACCGAGACGCACCCTGTTTCGGCACCGCCGAAAATCAACGGGCCGCTATTTGTCTTCGGCGAAGGAGAGGAGGAGATGGCCACTCCGAAGAGATCCCGAGATGCAGCGAGCCCCGGGGAGAGACAGTCTGGCGCAAACAAGAAGCAGAGGGTCGAGGCAGATGCACCAGCCCTAGTCGAAAAACTGGGGGCAATGCTGGACGAGATGATTGCGAAGTTTACCGACACCAAAAGCAACAACAAGAAGGTGGTCCGCCACGTCACCCAGGGGACGATAGACCTGATGATCGCTATGAAGGAGCTACAGCTCAAAGTCTGTGCTGCGCTGGCTAACGGTCGCACCAATGGCGCCACAGCATGCGCGAGCCAGCAGACCACTCCTTCGCTGGCTGACAAAATCGCCCGCGAGCCACCAGTAAGCAGGCCTGCAAATGCGGCCTGGCAGCAAGTCAAGGCGAAGACGAAAGCTCCCCAACCCAGAGCCGAGAACAGCGAGCATAACGAGGATCGTGCGCCTCGCAACAAGATGCCCAGGAAGCAGCGATCAGATGCCATATTGATAAAATGCAGCGAAGGATCCTATGCAGATATGCTGAGGATCGTCAAAACGGAGCCCTCACTCCAGGGACTGAAGGATAGCGTCCAAGGCCTGCGAAGGACAGCCAATGGGGGTCTCCTTCTGAGGATGCAGAAGCCCCTTGACCCATCCACGCAGCAACTGCAAGAGGCATTGAAGACAGCCATCTCAGGCAAGGCGGAGGTGGCGGTCATGCAGGAGACGGTCCAGATTGAGATCCGCGACCTGGACGACTTGACCAGTGCGGAGGAGGTCACAATGGCCCTTTTCTCGGATGAGGATAGCGACATCCCAAGCGACGCTGCACCCAGGATGCGGAGAGCATTCGGCGGAACGCAAATTGCGACGGTCAACCTGAGACCGGAACATGCGCGGAGGCTGCTCGACAAGGGCAGAATCCGTATTGGATGGGTCGTCTGCCGCATTAGGGAGAAGACGGAGCCGAGACGCTGCTATAAGTGCATGGGCTTCGGGCACACCACGGCAAGATGCCGCGCCTCCGACGCAACGGCCGAAGCCACACAGGAGTCTTGTTTCAAGTGCGGAGGCACAGGCCACAAGCACAACACGTGCAAAGGCATGCCCATGTGCATCCTATGCACTAGAGGTGGCAAGACCGCGAGGGAAGCAGCACACGCGACACTAAGCAGGAGCTGCCCTGAGTACCAGAAGGCCAATAAAAACTCGAACAATGGTTAAGTTTCTCCAACTCAACCTGAACCATTGCCGAGCAGCCCAAGGCTTACTGTCCCAGACGGCCTCGGAGCAAACCTTAGACATTGCCATTCTGAGTGAGCCCTATAAGGCAAAAGCAGAAGGCGTGTGGCAGCAAAGCGCTGATGGCGGCGCAGCCATATGGAGCTGCGGACAGCCCCCGGGCCACCTAGCACAGAGGGCGTCTAGACGCGGCTACGCCAGGGCTAAGTTTCAAGCGACTACCTTATACAGCTGCTACTTAGCCCCGAGTATGCACATAGACGATTTTAGGGACATAGTGCAGGAGATCGCCCAAGATGCTCGAGGACGGTCCCCTGTGCTAATAGCTGGAGACTTCAATGCGTGGTCCACCGCCTGGGGGAGCACGAGTACGACTCAGCGAGGTACCATCATCCTTGATGCCTTGGCCACCCTGGATGTCTGCCTACTGAACGACGGCAATAGATGCACCTACAGCAAGGCAGGTCGGGAGTCCTTCATTGACCTGACCTTCGCCAGCCCGGAGCTCACCCGGAACAGCTGCTGGGAGGTCACAGACCTCTTCACCTACAGCGACCATGCTGCCATAATATTCCGCACGAGCCACGGTCAGCAGCGCCTACCGAATAGGGAAACGGTGTATAGGCTACACACCCTGAATGCCGAGACGCTCCTAAGCTGCATGGATGCCAGCACTATCATAGGAGCGGCGGACATCTGCGCGGACACGATAACCGACAGGATCAAAGCAGCATGTGACGCGGCAATGGAAGTCTCTACCAAAGGCGACGGAAGGCGGCCAGTTCCGTGGTGGAACCAGGAGATAGCTTCAGCCAGAAGCAACTGTCTCGCCGCTAGGAGGAAATGCCAGCGAAGCAGGGGACGCTCTACACAGGAGCTGTACGAGACCCTCTACAGGGCGAGGAAAAAGGCCCTCAAGGTGGCCATCAGGGCAAGCAAGAACCAGTGTTTCCAGGACCTCTGTGATGCGGCTGACCAAGAACCCTTTGGAGCAGCCTATAAAATGGTTATGGGTAAGCTCACAAGACAGCCGATCCCGAGCTCACAGGACCAGCTAAGTGCAATAGTCTCCACACTGTTCCCAGCTCAGCCGCCTCTGAGGCCACCGAGCGTGACTGCTGGCGAAGCGATGCCCACCTGCGAGGAGGAAGTCATGAGCGCGTTGGCCAGCTGCAAAGCATCCAAGGCCCCTGGACCGGATGGCATTCCCAACGCAGCTCTGCATGCCATTGTGAATGTCTATCCCGGTCTCTTTGCGCAGCTATACAACAGGTGCATCGACGAACGGAGGTTTCCCCAAATCTGGAAGCCGCAAAGGCTCGTGCTCATCCCGAAGCCAGGAAAGCTCAACGACGACCCGTCGTCATACCGGCCCCTTTGCTTGCTAAACACGCTGGGGAAAATTTTTGAGCGCATAATATGCATGAAGCTGCAAAGCGAAATCGAGGAGCGCGGAGTCCTGTCTAGCCACCAGCACGGATTCCGGAAGAGGCGAAGCACACTCGACGCGATCCAAGAGGTGACGGAACTGGCGGCTAAGGCCATCGAAGGAGAACGTTGGCGGGGCGGCTCCAAGAAGTATTGCCTGGTATGCACCCTGGACGTTAAAAATGCCTTTAACTCTGCAAACTGGAGCCTAGTGTTGCAAACACTCCAGCGTGGCGGTATATCAGGGTACTTGATACAGCTGATAGCCGATTACTTCAGGGAGCGCGTCCTGCTCTACAAATCCGACGCCGGCAACCAGGAATACCAGGTTACAGGGGGTGTTCCCCAGGGCTCAGTCCTTGGGCCAATCCTCTGGAACGTAATGTACGACGGTATACTGAGGCTGACACTGCCTGAAGGATGTTCCGTGATTGGCTTTGCAGATGACATCGCACTAGTCACTGTGGAGAAGCAACTGGCCGACGTCTCAGACAAATGCAGTCAGGCGATCGACCTGCTGATGTCCTGGCTTGCGGATAACGGGCTCTTGCTTGCCGAGCACAAAACAGAAGCAGTGCTTATAAGCAGCAGAAAGGCCGTAGAAAAGGTGAGCTTCCGGGTCGGTTCGACCACCATCGAGTCCAGCCCTGCGGTCAAGTACCTTGGAGTTCTGATCGACCACCGGCTGAACTACAAAAGCCACCTGGAGTATGCAGCGGGCAAGGCATCCAAGGCCACTGCCGCCATCTCGAGGATGATGGCCAACACGCGCGGCCCCAGACAGCACAGCCGACGACTGATAGCGACAGTGGTGACCTCCACCATACTGTACGCCGCGCCGATATGGGCGGACGCTATACTGACCGTGAGCTACAGCCGACACTGCAAGTCGGTATATAGACGATGCGCCCTGCGTATCTCCAGTTGCTTCTGCACAGTCTCAGAAGAAGCGGCACTGGTCGTAGCCGGAACAATCCCCATCGACTTACTGGCAGAAGAACGCAGGACAGGAAGGTCTGGATGCAGAACCCAGCGGAGCAGCACGGTTTCAAGGTGGCAAGCAAGATGGGACAACGCGAGCACTGGACGCTGGACGCACAGACTAATCCCCGAACTGGATCCCTGGTTAAACAGACCCCACGGTCAAGTGGACTTCTACACGTCGCAGCTTCTCACAGGCCATGGATGTTTCAAGGCATACCTGCACCGATTCAAACACGACGCAGATCCATTCTGCGACTACTGCGGAGGCGCAACCACAGAAGATGCAGAGCACTCCTTTTTTGTGTGCTCACTCTTCAGCGCTGAAAGAGCTGCCTTAGAGGCAGCAACGAACTGTCGACTCACACCCGACAACATAACCAGGTGTATGCTGGAGACCCCATCCAACTGGGATGCGGTCACGGAAATGGCAGCAACCGTACTGAGGGAGCTGAGACGCCGGGAGCAGATCCGACACGCGGTTGGCTAAAGACGAGCGGCACCTGACCGCCTGCCACCCTCGCGAAGTATAGCTTGGCGGCAGTCCCGCGGGAGTGGACTCTTCTTATACTTATTCTTATACTTATTCCTAATCTCCTCCTCAAAATCCTTCATTTAACACTATCCTCTAGAACCCGCGCCCATATTGCACTTTACCTTTTTTACATCAGTGATAGGGGACCACCTCACGTACACATACCTTTTTACTACTCACCCTTTTTACCTCCCTACCCTTTTATCCCTCACCTGACCTTTTTACCCCCTCACCTAACCTTTTTTACCCCCTCACCCGACCTTTTTATCCCTCACCTGACCTTTTTTACCCCCTCACCTGACCTTTTTTACCCCTCACCTGACCTTTTTATCCCTCACGTACCTTTCTACCGGAAACCACCTGACTCCACTTTTTGCACCTGAAATTCCCTCACTCCACTTTTTGCACCAGAACCCGCATTATATATCTACTAGCAAACGAAAGTTTTGATGGTTTCCTCGATGGCATATCCTTTTTAGTTGATCAGTTGTCGCAGCCATGGTCTATTCAAAAATTTGTTCGGGTTCTTAAAAACAACTTGCGCCCAGAAATACGACATGAACTTTTAAATATCGACATACTTGTAAGAACCGTATCTGATTTAAGAGACGTCTGCCGAAGACGTGAAAGTTTCTTGGAGGATGTAAAGCGTACGCATGGCTATGCGAAACCGACGCCTTTTAGAAGAGAAGTATCTGAGCTGCTCAAAGACAAAACCCAAGATGAGACCTCAGACTCAGATACAAATAACGTAGAAATAGAAGCCTTCTCCTTAATTTGTTGGAACTGTCGTCAAGAAGGACACAGATACCAGGATTGTTTGTCAGAGAAAAGAGTTTTTTGCTACGGCTGTGGAGTTTCAAATACTTATAAGCCAAATTGCTCAAGGTGTGCAAAAAACGTGAAAAGCTGCACGTCGAAGTTGCCAGTCAAACCGAAAACTTCGAGTGCACAGAGAACTCAGGCAACAATGACAGATACATCCATGAATATATCTTTAACAACCCCTGACTTACCTTTTCACCCAGATTTGACTTTACTTCACAATAAAATTTTTAAATTACCTGGTATGTCCTCTTTTGAATCGAAAGTAGAAATTCCGCAAACGCTATACAAGTTACGAAGTGCGAGTAGAATAAAATATTTCTATGATAAGGTTAGAAAGTGTCGATCTGCCATTAATCACATTTGTACAATTATCGCCACCTCAAAAGATCTTCGTCCTTTCTTACCAATTCGATTACTTAATCGAACAGTGTATGGCTCGTTGGACTCCGGAGCATCCATAAGTTGTATTGGAGGTACTTTGGCATCTGAAGTACTCAGAGAAAAGATACCTTTTAGACCTATAAAAGCTACTACGGCAGATGGTAATTCGCAACTAATTGTAGGAAAATTGAGGCTAAACGTCGAGTACAGTGAAGAAAAAAAATCTAGATATCTATATTGTTCCATCCCTTAAACAGAATTTATATCTAGGAATAGACTCCTGGAAACTTTTCGACATTTTCCCGGAAAAGCTGCGAGTAGCAGAAATAGAGAAATTGATTTGCATCAACATGACTTGAGTACCTATCAGCAGTCTCAGCTGCAAACTGTGGTCAATTGTTTCCCTTCATTCGCTCAAGAAGGTTTAGGAAAAACCAATTTAATAACCCACACAATCGATGTTGGCAATGCTAAGCCCGTGAAGCACAGACATTTCCCTGTATCCCCAGCAATAGAGAATGAAATGTATGCAGAGATAGACAGAATGATAAGTCTAGGTGTTATAGAGGAATCAGACAGCGCTTGGTCTTGTTTAGACTGTCGAAAAATCAATAGCTTTATTGAGAAAGATGCATATCCGCTTCCACAAATTAATGGAATTTTGAGTCGATTACCAAAAGCTGAATTTATCTCGAGTTAAGACTTGAAAGACGCCTTGACAGGTTCCCTTAGACATGCATTCCCGCGAAAAGAAAGCTTTTACAGTCCCTGGTACGCCTCTCTATCAATTCAAGGTTATGCCTTTTGGACTGAGTAACGCAACCAGCACAATGTCACGGCTGATGGACAACGTAGTTCCACCTCACCTCAGAAACAAAGTGTTTATTTATTTGGACGATCTATTAGTGGTATCCTCTAGTTTTGAGGATCATCTAGAAGTTCTGAGAGAAATAGCTTTACACATAAAGCGCGCAGGACTAACGATTAATATTGGCAAAAGTCATTTCTGTATGCGACGTGTACGCTATCTAGGACATATCATTGGAGAGGGGGGAATAAGAACGGACCCACAGAAGGTTTCAGCTATATCAAATTTTCCTCTTCCGAAGACGCTTCGTTCTTTAAGAAGGTTTATGGGTATGAGCGGATGGTATCGCAAATTTGTTCCAAATTTTGCGTCTCTGGCATCACCATTAAGCGATTTAATGACAACAAAGAAGAGATTCATCTTAACTGAAGATGCTGTGAAGGCATTTGAGGAACTAAAACGTTGCCTGTGTGCAGCTCCCGTGCTTCGTAGCCCCGATTTCTCCAAGCCATTCTCAATTCATTGTGATGCGAGCAAAACAGGAATAGGTGCAGTTCTTGTTCAGGTTTCTGAAGAGGGAGATGAGTGTCCAGTAGCCTTCATATCTAAAAAGCTTAATAAAGCTCAAAGAAACTACACAGTAACCGAACAGGAGTGTTTGGTAGCGATTATAGCATTAAAAATCTCAGAGCATATGTGGAAGGACATGAATTCACCATCTTAACCGACCACGCCTCTTTAAAGTGGTTGATGTCCAACCATGATCTAAAATCTGGCTTAGCTCTGTGGGCATTGGCACTCCAGAGCTATCGCTTTAAGATAGAGTATCGCATAGGTTCTTTAAATGTTGTACATGACTCTCTGTCGCGTGTCAACGAAGATGAAGTAGCGGCGATAGACTTGGTTTGCTCGTTGAATACCTTAACCAGATTTGTTGTGCTTTGAGGTCATCCATACATTCTAGTATAGGAACGTCACCATATTATGTGGCTTTCGGCCAACATAGGGTCACTTCGGGCACCGTGTATTCTCTTATTAAAAAGCTAAATATGCTGGAAGACCGGAACGAATACAGAAAATGCATGAAATAAACGAAAAACGGTGTAATTTAAAATCGAGAATTGTTAATTATGCTGAAGGGCAAGAAGTTTTTAGACGTAACATTAAACAAAGCAATTTTGAAACTGGTTACAATGCCAAATTTGGTTCGTCGTTTGTAAAGGCTCGTATTAGAAAGAAAATAGGAAACTCTTATTACGAGCTCGAGGACCTAAAAGGTCGCTCCTTGGGCAATTATCACGCGAAGGACATTCGGCAGTGAATGACATTCAGGCGGAATCCGTCTAGGGTACCTTCTTTAGAATACCCTAGTCGAATTGTAGCGGGGGGCTTTTTAGCGGCGTCTGAAGCCAAATAAGTCAGGTGCCTGAAAGTAGGCAGTAGTTTTTTTTTGGTGGACTTCAAGTTTCACCGAATAAAAGATTTTGTTTCAAGCAAAGCTCGACTTATAATGAAATGTTAATGTTAACAGCAGAAGCAGGGTAACATTACATGCTCAATTGAGTTAGGGTTGCTGTTAAAAAGCTCTACGCCTGGTTGCTTCCAGGTCAAGCCGCATGGTCGAGCCAGGCTCTCTTTCCTGTCTCGATCTTTCCCTGCTGCAATCGTCAAAGAGATCTGACGTGTTCTAATTAGTTCTAATAGTTGCAAGTGAAAATTAAATAAAAGTGATTGGGAAAAAAAATAGAAAATATAAATTGTGCACCATTAATTCAATTCTTGCGTTTTCGCTCTCGGCCCTCGTAAGTGATATTTATTTTCTGCTGTGAACAAACAATTGTGAGGTTATAATTTGCTGTTACTAAAACTTTCACAGCTCAACGCTCAACTAAACCCTGTCTTCCTGCCCTCATTGCGAAAGCAAGAAAATATAAGAAAGAATTGTTAAACTATTTGCATCGCCAAGGTACGTAAAGTAATAGTAGCACGAAAGAGTCGCTTTCTAATTAAATTGTGGGTTTTCCCAGGCGAAATTGGGCGAGTTGCCCATAGGGGCACCTTTTTTTTCTAACCTAAAAAGAAAAATAAAAAGAAAAACAGCGACACCTTAGAGCACGCGGCAAGGCCTTTTGGGCCTTAACAGGCCATAACGTCAACCAATCAACGATAGTTAAAACAGGAAAACACCTCATCTCTTAAATCATCTAAATCTAAATCGATTTAAACATCAACATGCAGGTGTACCAGCAGAAGGGAATTCAATTCGACGTTTAAAAATATTGCGAACATAAGAGCAGAGTTTTCATAATTTGGTTATTTTGCCCATCTAGCTTTCAAAACTGTATTTGCTTTTAAGTGAATAAATAATAAAAAAAAAAATTAAATAAGAAAGTTTTGGCTCAGCTCATGTTCGCTAACAAATATTATACAAAGAAACATCATCTAAATAAAATAATTGCAAATATTATCGTGCGACATGAGCCTCCAAGCGTTATTAAATCTAAAAGATCCTCACCTGACCTTTTTATCCCTCACGTACCTTTCTACCGGAAACCACCTCACTCCACTTTTTGTCCCAGAACCCGCATTTCCTATCTACTTGTTCCTTATACAATTCGTGTATATCGGAATTGATAGTGAAGACTTCCATTTTTGATTGGAAAGACTTCACTTCCATGATTCAATCTCTTGTTTTATTAAAACATATTCGGCGAAGAGCTCAAAATTCACTTTTATAGAAGTGTGAGCTTCAAGCACACCGAAGAGATGGTGAAGGAGTGCCTCGCCTGCTTCCTGCAGAAAATCATTAGGCATTATCAAGCCTGCCTTGGTATTGGTGTAGAGGTACCGAAGAATCCTTCCATTGAATAAATCAGTGGTTTTGTAAATCCTGTTATCAACAGGTTCAATAACACGTCTCTTATGCCGCTCTGTACGAGTATGATGTGACCAACTTATATTATTTTGAAGAGTCACATTACAGAGCGCACAATGCTTTATATTATTCCTGCCTACTCTGTTTAAACCCATTGCTTGATGTTGCTGTTGTTGTTGTTGCTGCTGTTGTTGCTGTTGTTGTTGTTGCTAATATTGTTGTAGTTGCTGATGTTGTTGTTGTAGTTGCAGATATTGTTGTTGCTGCTGTTGTAGTTGCTGCTGCTGTTGTGGCTGTAGTTGCTGATAATGTTGTTGCTGCTGTTGTTGTTGTTGCTGCTGTTGTTGTTGTTGCTGCTGCTGCTGTTGTAGTTGCTGATATTGTTGTTGGAGTTGTTGATATTCTTGTTGTTGCTGTTGTAGTTGCTGTTTTTGTTGTAGTTGCTGTTTTTGTTGTAGTTGCTGTTTTTGTTGTAGTTGCTGTATAGTGATATTTTGAAATCTTTAATATTTTTAGAAAACATTTTTTTATTTTTGCTTTTAGATAAATCTAAACCTTAAACTTATTAATTTCTTCATGTTTCATATTCATTATACCTTTTTTTGTTTTTAACGTACATTTTTCCAAATTAATTAAGGTTACATTTATACTAATATTATTTATATTAACAAGTATATTTTAACAAAATGTATTATATAATATATATATTTTTGTGTAAATGACTCTTTTTTTGTTTTTAATAATTAAATTTCATTTGTTTTAATTTCTGTAGTTGTCAGTTTAAAGTCTTATTTCGTTTAGGTCGTGTTCGAAGTTGATGTGGAGTCCGGATCTGTAATGTTGCTACCCTTGTTGACTATTTTATTAATATTCCTTCTTATCTTTGATTTATGAAGTTTTTGCTTTTTCTTAGTTAGCAACGTTGGGCCTGCGTCAGCGTGAACTATTTGTTGAGTGAATCTTCCCGTTAATTTATTCCTTCTATTTTCTTTTCTGTATATAGTTTGTAACCGGGAGTGGTTCGTGTCTATCCTCGTTAAGTTTTTGTATTTCAGTTATTTTTGCCTGGTCTACTTGTTTCTTAATTTTAGGGTATAGGTCTTTACGAAATGTATTTAATTTAGTCAAATAGTCATGATAGTTATCAAAAGTAATATTTTTATTAAAAAGATGGGTTCTTCCCGAGAAAAGTTCGAATGGAGTTAATTTAGTAGCAGAATGGACTGCGTTATTATATGTGATTAATGTTTCTGATAAAATTTCCTCGTGATTGCATTCGAGCTTTTCTTTGGACTTTCGATCTATAATGATTCTATAGATTTCGGTTAGTGTGGAATGCAACCGTTCAACTGGAGCATTGCTTGAAGATTGCTGAAACGAAGTAGTGTGTAAATCTATATTATATTGTGAACAAAAACTTTAGAAAAGGTTAGATTGAAATTCAGCACCTTGGTCGCAAATGAGTTTTTTTGGTATGCCAAAATTTTGAATAAATTGCAAAATAACCCTTGTGGTATTTATACTATCCCTGGTTGGGATCGTATAAGCTGCTGCAAATTTCGAGAACTTATCTATTATTGTAACCACGTATCGGCCGTTAATAGTATACAAGTCCGTATGTACTATATTTAATGGTCCATCCGGGGTTTCTATTTTTTGATAGACTTGTTTAGGTGGGTTTCTGTCATATTTCAAAGTTTTGCATACATTACAGTTTTGAATTATCTGTTTTACTTTTTCATACATGTTTGGGAAATAGAACTCTCTTTTGAGTTTTAGTGTCACTTCATCCGCCCCTCTATGATTTGAATTTTCATGTTGCGTACGAATTTTTTCTTCTTGGTTGTCGATGCCTAAGAGGTCTGTTAAAAATATATTGCATTTAGCAAGATTATAAGTGTTACTGTGAGCAAAATATTGAGAGTACGCCTTCTGAATTAAATTAAATATTCTGTCTGTTGTATATACTGCGCAGATTTTGTTTGGTTTTAGAAACATTTTTAATGTTTTTGCTATGCTTTCTAAGTTAAACTCTGGGTTTATGATTGTTCGTCGTACTTTATTTTTAAAAAGGACTATTGTAACGGACTCTGAGTTCGGCCCTTCTCCAAGGATCAATTGAAGTCTGAAATCATTAAGTGGTTTTTCTGAGATATGAATATTGTCGTTTGGTTGTTCTGAATGAAAGGTAAAACCCGCTGAGCCTTCCAATGTTTCAATGTCCTTATAGTTAATTTCTACATTTATTCTGCTTAACGCATCTGCAACGACATTTTGTGAACCTTTTTTATAGACAATTTCAAAGTCGTATTCTAGTAGTTTAAGTCTCCAGCGGACAAGTTTACTGCCCGGTTCTTTAAAATTCATTAACCAAATCAGGGGTCGATGGTCCGTAACAATTTTGAATTTTTTACCAAATAGATATGGTCTAAAATATTTAATTGCCCAAATAATCGCCAGCATTTCTTTCTCTACTGTACTATAATTCTGTTCGGTATCGTTCAAAGTTCTGCTGGCGAAGGATACAGGTTTGTCGCTTCCTAAACTGCCTTGAGACAGTACCGCTCCCAATGCTACATTGCTAGCGTCTGTCGTCAGAATAAATTGCTTAGAAAAGTCTGGATATTGTAGGATAGGATCATTACATAGAAGAGTTTTGCATATTTCGAATGTATCGACGAAATTTTGGTCAATTTTAACTGTCTTCTTTCCTTTCAATTGTGCTGTTAAGGGTTTGGTTATCCTTGCGAAATCACGAATAAACTTTCTGTAGTATCCTAGCAACCCTAAAAATGATTTCATTTCCTTCCTTGTTTTGGGGAGTGTACAATTTTTTATTGCTATTAATTTGTTTGGGTTAGGCTTAATGCCATCAGCTGATATAACATGTCCAAGGTAATCGATTTCTTTTCTTAAAAATTCAGATTTTTTAACTTGCAGCTTGAGGTTTGTAGACTTTAGTTTGGAAAAAACCTTATATAGATCCTGCATATGCTCTTGTAGTGAAGATGAGAAGATTATAATATCGTCTAAATATATTAAACAACATTTGACAATTAATTCCTTAAACACATTGTCCATCACTCGCTGAAATGTTGCTGGAGCGTTCGTTAACCCGAAGGGCATTCTGGCAAATTCGTAATGGCCACCTTCCGCGGAAAAAGCTGTTTTTGCCATGTCTTCGGCAGCCATTTCGATTTGGTGATAGCCACTAGCCAGATCTAAAGCAGAGAAATATGTGGCCTTTCCTAGTTTATCGAGAACATCGGTAATAACTGGCATAGGATATCTATCTTTAACTGTTTTTTCATTTAGTTTTCTAAAATCCACCACTAATCTCCACTATTTTTTTAAGTTTTTATCCTGCTTTTTAGGGACCAACCAAACCGGTGCACTCCATGGGGAATAACTATCTCTAATAATGTTCATGTCCAATAACTTTTTTATTTGGTTTTGAACTTCTGTTCTTTCGAAGTGTCCATACCTGAATGGCTTGGTATATATGGGGATGTCATCCGTAGTTGGGATGCTATGTTTTATTGTATTGGCAAAAGTTAATTTGGTGTTTTCATCATAAAATATGTCTTTAAATTTTGAACAAAGTTTCTTTAATTCTTTATACTCTTCCGTATTAAGGTGTTCTAGATGTAATTGTTTAAAAAAATTAGTATCCAGCTTGTCTTGTATTTTTACATAATCGGAAAAATTAAATTCTATAACATTGTCTTGTTCCCATTCTTCAACTACTATTGGCGTGGTCAAGTCGATATGTTTAAAGGAATCAGAATGATTTATTACTTCGATGTAGCTGATGTAATCTGTGGCCTGGTACAATCCTTCAGACGAAAACAGATCCGGAGCAATTTTTTTTTGTTCTTTAAGAAATGTGCCGTTTTGCAAATTCACTATCATTGGAATGATCTTTGCACACCCGGGTTCTAAAACGTATAATTAAGGACTCGATTTGTTTTGAAAGCAAATGGGTAAGTGAGTTAATGTCGTTCTCAATTGTGATTTTACCAAATCAATTTTTGCTCCTATTTGCTGAAGTAAATCCATGCCAATCACTCCGTCAAAGGTATTGTGAAATTTGAACAATAAAAAGGAAAAATTTCCAGACGTGTTAAATTCTTTAAATGCAGGGTATCTGACTTCCTCAAGTATTTGATGCGAATTTAAAGCTGTTGTTAAGGTAAGTGGTTGAGCAAGTTTTCTAGTTCTAGATGGGGTAGCAAATTCTGGATTCATAAGCGATCTGGAAGTGCCTGTGTCGATAAGAAAAGCTAATGGTCGTCCTGCGAATGATTTTATAACTATGTATGGAAGATCTGTCATTTTAGTTATTGTTTTTCTCTGTCCGAGGCTTCTTGACGAAAATTTTCAGGTGCTGAAGGTGTTTCAATATTGAAAAGGTTTCCCTGCAGTCTATTTTGTTGGTTTGCTTGTTCAGGTTTTTGCATAATGGCCAATCTCTGATCAGAGTTAGAATTATTTCGTCTGAAACGTGAATTGCCGTCTCGATTGTTATTTCCGTAATAATTATTACGGTGAGACTGATTCTGATTATTTCTATAATTATAAGAGTAAGACTGTTGTTGGTTGTCTGATTTATTCTCTATAGGTCTCCACTGGTCATTACGCTTATATGTGGAGGCCGTGCCACTACCTGTATTTTCAAATTTCCTTTTTCGGGATTGTTCCTGATAAAAAATGTTTCTTTCCTTGATAGCAGACTCAAAGGCATCTATAAGGGAAGTAGGTTTAGCTGACCTAATGAAAGAACCCAGAGGTCCTTTTATACCTGAAACAAATGTATTTAAACATATTTGGTTGAATGACGCTTTCTTTGCACTAGCTACTGCACTCGGTAATTCTTGGTTTTCAATCTGATTAAACAGGCTTGTCTTGATTTCTGTAATCGTTTCAAAAAGCTTAGTAACTGACAAATTTTGCAGAGATAAAGAATACAATTCGTACAGTGACGTTGACTCGTCGCGTTTGTCGGAAAATGTATTAATCAGTGTTTGTTTGATGTCGTGCCACACAAGTGGAGTACCGGACGATAATAGCGCTTCATTTGCCTTACCCTCAATCTTGTTACGAATAGCTCTTAACAGCATTTTGCCATATGAAGTCATCTCCGTACCCTTTATTATTATCAATATCTCCTCAACGTTTTCTAAAAATTCCTTGAGTGCCTTAGGGTTACCCTCGTATACTGGTAGAAACCTAATTGCATCCGGTATACGAAGGGAATTGAATACCTCTTGAGGTGTGGTTACCGAAATGGAATCAGTTGTGAGGGATACCGAGTCGGATGTTATATCGTTCGTCGACAAGTCAGTGTCTAGTCTAGTCATATTTCTGGTTAATATTTGTTTTGTTTTATTTAATTGAGACATTTTCCTTAAATTATGTGTATTGTGTAGTTTATATTTAGTAGATTTATATTATATATAGGATACGTTTTTAATTGCTTAAATATATATTTTTGTTTTTAATACAAGTTTATAAAAGACTAACTTAATATATTTGCAAGATAAATTTTAATTCCAATGATTAATTATTTTATGGAAATTTAGATGTCTGTTGAATTGTTGTTTGTTTTTTTTTTGTTTTATTTTTTTGTGAATGTTGCCTTATTGCAACCGCCTTATTGCGTTTTGTTTTCTTTTGTTTTGAATGTTGCCTTATTGCAACCGCCTTATTGCGTCTCCAGATAGGTTATACATTGAATACGTGCTCAAAGCGGCGTGCAGGTTTTGCATACACAACACCTACAGTCCAAGCGATCAGCAGCGCAGTCCAACATACCCCATCTTACTCTTTTTTCTGTATGCGTACGTATGTATGTACATATGCACTAAGTTTTACTGGCATTGTCTGATGGCAGTTGCAGACAGTTTCGGTTCTAACCTTCAAACACGATCACACATGCACGAACCAGTACTACGTCGGTCTGAAACACGTGTTTCAACACAGGCGATCTGGTTGCATCGAGTCGACCACACAAGTTCGAACGCACACTCACACAATTTCACCGAAACTAACTGCAAGCCACATGACGCCACTTATGTATATACACATTAATTTTGTATTATATCCCCTTTTTTGTTTAATGAATTTCTCTTATTTCATATATTTACATGTGTATATGCACTACGCTTCTTGCACCACTTAAATACATTGTACATTTGAATTAAACATATACATACATATGTATGTATATATTTCTTTTCTTTTCTTTACTTGTATATACATACATACGTATACATGTATGTACATAAGTAATATGCACAATTTATATTATAACTTCTTTGTTCGCTTACTTTTTGATTATTATACTCGTGGTTCCCTCCTTCCAATGGATGTGGAGTACGAGCCGGCTGCGCCAGTTACCAAAATGCCTTAGGTCGAGACGGTGGGAGGCATACGATGTGCATCCATACACACATCCATGTACATATGAATTCCTTTCTTATTCTTTCTAAATGTATTGGTGATTCCCTTTATGCAGATAATTTAAACAATGGACTGTTCGAGTAGATGGTACAACTCAGATTGACAAAGCTTTATTAAAAATATAATTATGTATGCTTCTATGCTAGAGCTTTTTATCCCGTTACTCGATGGTCACAGAGTAGAGACCGAAACCTTATTCGATATTTATGTATGTCACAATTGATATTCGTCGGTGCTTATGATCCCGTTCCTTGATATGCATAAAGTAGAGACGAGTTAGTGATGAAAGACAAGGTTGTCGCTGTTATGGTAACTCGTGCGCATGCAAACACGATCATCCATACTCAGTTTCACATGCTCCCCTGCATACTAATTATCCCTATTATGACCTACAAATAACTGATCCACCCAAACAACTCATCGATCCTTTATTACCTAATCCCCCTCCTCACAACCCATTTCCTTCATTTACACACCCTCATTAATTTTTATTACCCCACTCCACTTTTTGCACCAGCACCCGCATTCAGTTTTACCCACTCCACTTTTTGTCCTAGAATCTGCGCCCATTGTCCTAGAACCCGCGCCACATGACCATTTTTACCTATATCCGTTTTAGTTGATCAGTTGTCGCAGCCATGGTCTATTCAAAAATTAGTTCGGGTTCTTAAAAACAACTTGCGCCCAGAAATACGACATGAACTTTTAAATATCGACATACTTGTAAGAACCGTATCTGATTTAAGAGACGTCTGCCGAAGACGTGAAAGTTTCTTGGAGGATGTAAAGCGTACGCATGGCTATGCGAAACCGACGCCTTTTAGAAGAGAAGTATCTGAGCTGCTCAAAGACAAAACCCAAGATGAGACCTCAGACTCAGATACAAATAACGTAGAAATAGAAGCCTTCTCCTTAATTTGTTGGAACTGTCGTCAAGAAGGACACAGATACCAGGATTGCTTGTCAGAGAAAAGAGTTTTTTGCTACGGCTGTGGAGCTTCAAATACTTATAAGCCAAATTGCTCAAGGTGTGCAAAAAACGTGAAAAGCTGCACGTCGAAGTTGCCAGTCAAACCGAAAACCTCGAGTGCACAGAGAACTCAGGCACAAATGACAGATACATCCATGAATATATCTTTAACAACCCCTGACTTACCTTTTCACCCAGATTTGACTTTACTTCACAACAAAATTTTGAAATTACCTGGTATGTCCTCTTTTGAATCGAAAGCAGAAATTCCGCAAACGCTATACAAGTTACGAAGTGCGAGTAGAATAAAATATTTCTATGATAAGGTTAGAAAGTGTCGATCTGCTATTAATCACATTTGTACAATTATCGCCACCTCAAAAGATCTTCATCCTTTCTTGCCAATTCGATTACTTAATCGAACAGTGTATGGCTTGTTGGACTCCGGAGCATCCATAAGTTGTATTGGAGGTACTTTGGCATCTGAAGTACTCAGAGAAAAGATACCCTTTAGACCTATAAAAGCTACTACGGCAGATGGTAATTCGCAACTAATTGTAGGAAAATTGAGGCTAAACGTCGAGTACAGTGAAGAAAAAAAACTCTAGATATCTATATTGTTCCATCCCTTAAACAGAATTTATATCTAGGAATAGACTCCTGGAAACTTTTCGACATTTTCCCGGAAAAGCTGCGAGTAGCAGAAATAGAGACAAGAAAATCCCGTGAAATTGATTTGCATCAACATGACTTGAGTACCTATCAGCAGTCTCAGCTGCAAACTGTGGTCAATTGTTTCCCTTCATTCGCTCAAGAAGGTTTAGGAAAAACCAATTTAATAACCCACACAATCGATGTTGGCAATGCTAAGCCCGTGAAGCACAGACATTTCCCTGTATCCCCAGCAATAGAGAATGAAATGTATGCAGAGATAGACAGAATGATAAGTCTAGGTGTTATAGAGGAATCAGACAGCGCTTGGTCTTGTTTAGACTGTCGAAAAATCAATAGCTTTATTGAGAAAGATGCATATCCGCTTCCACAAATTAATGGAATTTTGAGTCGATTACCAAAAGCTGAATTTATCTCGAGTTAAGACTTGAAAGACGCATATTGGCAGGTTCCCTTAGACATGCATTCCCGCGAAAAGACAGCTTTTACAGTCCCTGGTAGGCCTCTCTATCAATTCAAGGTTATGCCTTTTGGACTGTGTAACGCAACCAGCACAATGTCACGGCTGATGGACAAGGTAGTTCCACCTCACCTCAGAAACAAAGTGTTTATTTTTTATACCCTTCGACCATTGAAAATGGTCAAAAAAGGGTATACTAACTTTGTGCAAATGTATGTAACAGGCATAAGGAGGCGTGGGAGACCCCATAAAGTATATATATTCTTGCTCAGGATCACAAGCCGAGTCGATTGAGCCATGTCTGTCTGTCTGTCCGTCTGTCTGTGTGAACGCACAGATCTCAGCTATTATAAAAGCTAGAGTTACCAAACTTGGCAGGAAGACTCCTGTGTACTATAAGCAGATGAAGTTTATTTCAAATGTTAAATATACTAAGCTAAATGAAATATCTACGTAGTCCCCAAATTACAATCCAATCGAACAATAAACACAGAAGTTATTTAAGAAAGTATGAGCATAAAACCAAGTGCTTCTGTCAGCTAACAAGGGAGACGGGCGAGCGCGAAGCTCGAGCGCCATCTGTCGGGATTAATTTCAAAGCATGTGCATATGCATATGTGTATGAATTTAATAAATTAAACTACACGGGAACATAGGTCGAAGGGTATCCCACTGTCTCTCGTTTGGACGATCTATTAGTGGTATCCTCTAGTTTCGAGGATCATCTAGAAGTTCTGAGAGAAATAGCTTCACACATAAAGCGCGCAGGACTAACGATCAATATTGGCAAAAGTCATTTCTGTATGCGACGTGTACGCTATCTAGGACATATCATTGGAGAGGGGGGAATAAGAACGGACCCAGAGAAGGTTTCAGCTATATCAAATTTTCCTCTTCCGAAGACGCTTCGTTCTTTAAGAAGGTTTATGGGTATGAGCGGATGGTATCGCAAATTTGTTCCAAATTTTGCGTCTCTGGCATCACCATTAAGCGATTTAATGACAACAAAGAAGAGATTCATCTTAACTGAAGATGCTGTGAAGGCATTTGAGGAACTAAAACGTTGCCTGTGTGCAGCTCCCGTGCTTCGTAGCCCCGATTTCTCCAAGCCATTCTCAATTCATTGTGATGCGAGCAAAACAGGAGTAGGTGCAGTTCTTGTTCAGGTTTCTGAAGAGGGAGATGAGTGTCCAGTAGCCTTCATATCTAAAAAGCTTAATAAAGCTCAAAGAAACTACACAGTAACCGAACAGGAGTGTTTGGTAGCGATTATAGCATTAAAAAATCTCAGAGCATATGTGGAAGGACATGAATTCACCATCATAACCGACCACGCCTCTTTAAAGTGGTTGATGTCCAACCATGATCTAAAATCTCGCTTAGCTCTGTGGGCATTGGCACTCCAGAGCTATCGCTTTAAGATAGAGTATCGCATAGGTTCTTTAAATGTTGTACATGACTCTCTGTCGCGTGTCAACGAAGATGAAGTAGCGGCGATAGATTTGGTTTGCTCGTTGAATACCTTAACCAGATTTGTTGTGCTTTGAGGTCATCCATACATTCTAGTATAGGAACGTCACCATATTATGTGGCTTTCGGCCAACATATGGTCACTTCGGGCACCGTGTATTCTCTTATTAAAAAGCTAAATATGCTGGAAGACCGGAACGAATACAGAAAATGCATGAAATAAACGAAAAACGGTGTCATTTAAAATCGGGAATTGTTAATTATGCTGAAGGGCAAGAAGTTTTTAAACGTAACATTAAACAAAGCAATTTTGAGACTGGTTACAATGCCAAATTTGGTCCGTCGTTTGTAAAGGCTCGTATTAGAAAGAAAATAGGAAACTCTTATTACGAGCTCGAGGACCTAAAGGTCGCTCCTTGGGCAATTATCACGCGAAGGACATTCGGCAGTGAATGACATTCAGGCGGAATCCGTCTAGGGTACCTTCTTTAGAATACCCTAGTCGAATTGTAGCGGGGGGCTTTGTAGCGGCGTCTGAAGCCGAATAAGTCAGGTGCCTGAAAGTAGGCAGTAGTTTTTTTTTTGGTGGACTTCAAGTTTCACCGAATAAAAGATTTTGTTTCAAGCAAAGCTCGACTTATAATGAAATGTTAATGTTAACAGCAGAAGCAGGGTAACATTACATGCTCAATTGAGTTAGGGTTGCTGTTAAAAAGCTCTACGCCTGGTTGCTTCCAGGTCAAGCCGCATGGTCGAGCCAGGCTCTCTTTCCTGTCTCGATCTTTCCCTGCTGCAATCGTCAAAGAGATCAGACGTGTTCTAATTAGTTCTAATAGTTGCAAGTGAAAATTAAATAAAAGTGATTGGGAAAAAAAATAGAAAATATAAATTGTGCACCATTAATTCAATTCTTGCGTTTTCGCTCTCGGCCCTCGTAAGTGATATTTATTTTCTGCTGTGAACAAACAATTGTGAGGTTACAATTTAAAAAATTCTGAAAATGTTGTAAGGGCGGACCCTATGGATAAAATAGAGGCCTAAATTAAGGGTATTTCTTCTATATTTCCACAATTATCATCGTAAACACTTTTGGCTTTGTCAATTAAAGTCAAAATATTACAATTCTAAATTTTGAAAAATTCTGAAAATGTTGTAAGGGGGGACCCTATGGACAAAATAAACACCTAAATTATGAGTATTTCTTCGATATTTCCACAACTATCATCGCAAACACTTTTATAAGGGGGGCCCTATGGACAAAAAAAGAACACCTAAATTATGGATATTTCTTCGATAGTTTCCAAGTCAAAATATAACAATTCTAAATTTTGAAAAATTCTGAAAATGTTGTAATGGGGGACCCTATGGACAAAATAAACACCTAAATTAAGAGTATTTCTTCAATATTTCCACAATTATCATCGCAAACACTTTTGTAAGGGGGACGCTATGGACAAAAAAGAACACCTAAATTATGGGTATTTCTTCGATATTTTCCACAATTTTCATCGCAAACACTTTTGGGAGGACTTTTTATACTACTTATGACTAGCTTTATCAATTAAAGACAAAATATTACAATTCTAAATTTTGAAAAATTCTGAAAATGTGGTAAAAATGGATAAAATAGACACCTAAATTAAGGGTATTTCTTCGGTTTTGCGAGGACTTTTTATACTACTTATGACTAGCTTTACCAATTAAAGTCAAAATATCACAATTCTAAATTTTGAAAAATTCTGAAAATGTTGAAGGGCTCAATCGACTTGGCTTGTGATCTTGAGCAAGAATATATATACTTTATGGGGTCTCCCACGCCTCCTTCTGCCTGTTACATACATTTGCACAAAGTTAGTATACCCTTTTTTGACCATTTTCAATGGTCGAAGGGTATAAAAATTCTGAAAATCTTTTAAGGGAGGACCCTATGGATAAAAAAGACACCTAAATTAAGGGTATTACTTCGATATTTTCCACCTTTTTTCATCGCAAACAATTTTGCGAGGACTTTTTATACTACTTATGACTAGCTTTATCAATTAAAGTCAAAATGTTATAATTCTAAATTTTAAAAAATTCTGAAAATGTTGTAAGGGTACCCTATGGACAAAATAAACACCGAAATTAAGGCTATTTCTTCGATATTTTCCACAATTTTCATCGCAAATACTTTTGGGAGGACCTTTTATACTACTTATGACTAGCTTTATCAATTAAAGTCAAAATATAAATAAAAACATGAATTAAGGGTATTTCTTCAATATTTTCCACAATTTTCATCGCAAACACTTTTGGGAGGACTTTTTATATTACTTATGACTAGATTTATCAATTAATGTCAAAATACTACAATTCTAAATTTTGAAAAATTCTGAAAATGTTGTAAGGGGGAATACTTATGACTAGCTTTATCAATTAAAGTCAAAATATTACAATTCTAAATTTTGAAAAATTCTGAAAATGTTGTAAGGGGGAATACTTATGACTAGCTTTATCAATTAAAGTAAAATATTACAATTCTAAATTTTGGAAAATTCTGAAAACGTTTTAAGGGGGGACCCTATGGACAAAATAAACACCTAAATTAAATGTATTTCTTCGATATTTTCCACAATTATACAGCGCTTACAAATTGAGTTCAAAAATTAAATTATTGATTTGTAGGGGCGGTGGGCTTGGCACCTAACATTTCAAATAAACTTGATCTGCGCCGAGTATATAGGAACCTTCATCTCAAATTTGGTGTCTCTAGCGTTTATAATAGCTGAGATCTGTGTGATCATCTGGTCAGACGGTCATCCGGAAAGACAGACAGACATGTCTCAATCGACTTGGCTTGTGATCTTGAGCAAGAATATATATACTTTATGGGGTCTCCCATGCCTCTTTCTGCCTGTTACATACATTTGCACAAAGTTAGTATAGCCTTTGTAACAACCCGTACTTTAATAACCAACGCACAATTCGAATTGTCAAATGATTTATTTTCACTTCAGTGTGATTGCTTCCAAGGTGAAAGTCAAACTAAAACTACGAAGTAATTATGTATAACAAAAGAGTAAAGTAAAGTCATAGAGCGAGCGCGAGAGAGAGTTGACCGTCGATCTTCGCTCAGCATCGTGGTGCTGGTTCCCACATCCCTTCCTTCCTCACCAGCTTCAGCTTCAGGGCATCCATGTTGTGTGGCTCATTCTCTTCCGGGGTCGGCAAGCTTGGTGGTCTTTCAGGATCCAGTGACTGACCCGCCTCAAGCATAGGTAAGGGGTCAATGTTAGACGCATCGGACTGTGTACTCTGTTGAGGAAGCTTTTTTAGATGACTTACATTCCTCATAAGGGTTCGGCCCTCCCCTACAACTTTCACTATATTTCCTTTCCTCTCCACCACTTCATATTCAGTAGTGTCGAAGTTCGGAGTAAGCTTGTGGGGAAAAACTACATTTTTAAGGACCACTTTGTCTCCTACGCTGATATCTGCTTCTCTTGCTCCCTTTCTTTTGTCTGCAATTTCCTTTCCCGTTTGCTTACCTATACAGTCTCTATCTTTTTCCGCTGAGTCAGAAAATTCGTCTACCACATCTTGTATACCTGGGATCTTATCTCGAATGACTCGATTAAACATTAGCTCAGTTGGAGCTGTGCCTGTAGTTCCATGAGGAGTGACATTATACATGAACGTGAACGATCGAATTTCATCCTTAAGGTTCCTCTTGTGCAGATGAGCTATTTTCAGACGTTTGACGAGTGCTTTATTCATATTTTCTACCCAACCATTGGCTTGTGGCCAATAAGGAGGCATCGTGATTTGTTCATCGTGATTTGTTCAGTGCTTACATACTGTCGACCGTTATCCGTCCGCAGTTGTTTTGGGTACCCAAGTCTACAGAAAATTTCTTTACACGCGTCAATAAGCGACTCTGATGTAATAGATCGCAAAAACTTGAATTCCATGTGTCGTGAATAATAATCGATTAGAACTAAGATGTATTCGTTATTTGGCAATGGGCCTAGCAAGTCTGTTGCCACTGCAAGCCAAGGACCGTTCGGAAATTCAGTTCTCTTCATCGGCGGCGGATTTGCTGCTCGGGAAACCACAGTACAATCCAGGCAGTCCTTTACAAATTTCTCGGCGTCTATGTCTATTTGGGGCCACCACACTTTGGCTCTTAATCGCCGCTTCATTGCCGATTCGCCTGGATGGCCTTCGTGTGCGACCGTCAACACTTTCTGCCTTAGATTTGATGGAATAACAATGCGTACTCCCCTCAACATAATTGTTCCCACAGTTGACAGTTCGTGTCGGAATGGGTACAGTTTACTTGAAAGTGCAGAGTTCCAAGAACCTTGTTGAAGGCACATCATTGCGTCAACGATTTCTTCGTCACTAGTGCTCTTCTCGGCCAACTCAGATATCTCAATCGGAGTGGGTACCTCGTTTTTATACCCTTCGACCATTGAAAATGGTCAAAAAAGGGTATACTAAGTTTGTGCAAATGTATGTAACAGGCATAAGGAGGCGTGGGAGACCCCATAAAGTATATATATTCTTGCTCAGGATCACAAGCCGAGTCGATTGAGCCATGTCTGTCTGTCTGTCTGTGTGAACGCACAGATCTCAGCTATTATAAAAGATAGAGTTACCAAATTTGGCAGGAAGACTCCTGTGTACTATAAGCAGTTTATTTCAAATGTTAGCTGCTACGCCCACCGCCCCCACAAATCAATAATTTAATTTTTGAACTCAATTTGTACGCGCTGTATATAAGATACAACTTTCTGACTTTAACATATACTAAGCTGAATGAAATATCTACGTAGTTTCCAAATTACAATCCGATCGAACAATAAACACAAAAGTTATTTAAGAAAGTATGAGCATAAACGCGACAGTGGGATACCCTTCGACCTATGTTCCCGTGTAGTTTAATTTGTTAAATTCATACACATATGCATATGCACATGCATTGAAATTATTCCCGACAGATGGCGCTCGCGCTTCGCGCTCGCCCGCCTCTTTTGTTAGCTGACAAAAGCATTTGGTTTTATGCTCATACTTTCTTAAATAAAGTTCTGTGTTTATTGTTCGATCGGATTGTGATTTGGACACTACGTAGATATTTCAGCTTAGTATATGTTTAAGTCAGAAAGTTGTATCTTATATACAGCGCTTACAAATTAAGTTTAAAAATTATATTATTGATTTGTGGGGGCGGTAGGCGTGGCACCTAATATTTGAAATAAACTTCATCTGCTTATAGTACACAGGAGTCTTCCTGCCGAGTTTGGTAACTCTAGCTTTTATAATAGCTGAGATCTGTGCGTTCACACAGACAGACAGACAGACAGACAGACATGGCTCAATCGACTCGGCTTGTGATCCTGAGCAAGAATATATATACTTTATGGGGTCTCCCACGCCTCCTTATACCTGTTACATACATTTGCACAAACTTAGTATACCCTTTTTTGACCATTTTCAATGGTCAAAGGGTATAAAAAACACGTGGACGCAGGAGTGAATGCAGCTTGAATATTAGCTTTCACAAAAAAATTTAATTTTCATATTAAATCGTATCTAATCATCGTCAAATAAAATGAATATTGAAAATATAGGTATGCACTATAAAACTGAGTAGTTTTTATATCATTATGTGTTGTGTTATTGTTTTAAATTAAGTGTTTAACTAGTGACCTGCCGAGTGGTGTATTTTTCTGTATACATTGATTTAACGAAACTTATTTATTAATACTAGTACATGTTTTCTTAGTCTATGTGTTAAATTTGAGCTGCAACTTTTTGAAAATTTCCGATTTATTCGCCTTTTGGTGTTCGTCCATATTTTTCGTTTGTTTGTTTTCGTGCATTTTTTGTGCTTTGTTGTGTTCGTCGTATTCGTTTGTGGTTTAAAATTCCAATTGCTCAATTGTTTAGTTTAACTTTTTAATTTTATAAATAGTCAATAGTATCAATAGTAGGTTCATTTGTTGATAAAGCTAAAAAAGTATATGATGACGTAAATCATATATTTCAATCTGATGGTTTTGAAATTATTGAAAACCTTTCTAAGAAAGTACTTGATTTCATATTCAAAAAATTTGCAGAAAAGTGGAAGAAATGCCACAGAATAAAAGAAAAAGTTATTCAACAAAATTCGGACTGGTTAGCACAACTTGGAAATATATTTTTACGTAAATCCAGTAAATTATCTGGTCGAGGACGTCCAAAATTAAGTCTAGCAGAGTGCTCAGAAATACGGATAGCAGACTTAACAGAACTCGATAAGTCAGCTGGGGATGACCTACGCTGGGCTTGCAGCCAACCGAATTCTTCGATTTTTCCAGCAAAGGAATGTGAAATAGTTGCTCTAATAACTGAAGCAAATTTAACAAAACATCAATATGAACTCATCAGAAGCTTAGTTAACAGTAAAATTGATGCTAAACTTTTTCCCTGCTATAATAATATTTTAAAGGAAAAACAGAAAAGCTATCCTGAGCTAATAAGCGTTACTGAATCTGAGATTGAAGTTTCGCTACAAAGTTTATTGGACCACACTGCGATGCGCATTTTAAAGTTACAAAGCGATGCAACAGATAAACTCGATAAGTCCTCTAATTACCTTACATTAATAAGGAAATGGGGCTTCGATGGCAGTTCTGGACACAGCCAATATAAGCAAAAATTTGAAAATAATGATTTGGAAGACAGTTCCTTATATATGACATCATATAGTATGTTCCTCTTCAATTTATAGTAAAATCTGATATTGATAACGGACTCGTTATTGCCGCCCGATTCGAATTAAATTTAAAAAGGAATCATTTAATTTAATTAAAAGTGAAGAACTATATTTTAAAAACAAAATTCAACAATTGACTCCCACTAAATTTAACACTGCTACCAACCGGAAAATCTATATCGCACATGTACTCCAACTCACTATGGTGGATGGCAAATTGTGCAATGCCTTAAGGGAAGCATCATCTTCGAAGTGCTACATATGTCAAGTCAAACCTACGGAAATGAACGAAATTGATAAATGCCTACAAAAAGAAGTCAGAGCAGATCGTTTCCAATTTGGATTGTCTCCATTACATTCGTTTCTTTGAATATTTTCTTCACGTTTCATATAAACTTGAAATCAGACAATGGCAAATAAGAGGCGAAGAAAATAAAGAACTATTTCAGAGAAGGAAAAAAAAAAATTCAGTCCGAATTTCGTGAAAAAATGGGTCTTATTGTCGATAATCCAAAAACAGGTGGTAATGGAAATTCAAATGATGGCAACACTGCAATTTTTCAATAACTCGAAAGTATCTGCAGAAATAACTGTAATTGAAAGCTGTGCAACATTACTGCAAGCCTTGTCCTCTGGATATAAAATTAACATAGAAAAATTTCGAGAATTAGCGCTAGATACTACAAAAGAACTAACATCAAGGTATTCCTGGTATTATTTGCCTTCTTCAGTTCATAAAATATTAATACATGCCCCAGATGTTATGCAATATGCATTAGTTTCAATTGGAGAGATCTTAGAAGAAGCTGCCGAGTCAAGGAACAAGGACGTTAAAAAATACCGACTCAATCATACACGTAAAATCTCACGTGTAGACACAAATCAAGATCTTATATGTCGGTTATTATTAACTTCCGATCCTTTTATAACCGGGCAGCGAAACTTACCCAACAAATGTGAAAGGATTCTTCGAAACGTGTGATTTGTTATAAAATTTTTTTTATAATATACATACATTTTTGCATTTTTTTTCTAATTTAGTATAATGTATTATAAAAGCTTCCATATATTTGAACATCCTCGCTTTATTTTATTTTGTATATAGGTAATAAAATTAAAATAAAATATAATTTATTAATATGATTTCCTCACCCTGAATGTTTGCAATTAAATTTAAGTTTTTAAATGTTTTTGGGTCTTTATAGCAGTACACAAATTTTCAGATTTATATTCGAACTGGAAGTATTTTTGGCCACTATTTACATACGAGATCAACCACTGTGCACTGGTTCAATAATGTCCATGCCGTGTGCTTCTTTTAACTTAGCAGTAGATAGGAAATGCGGGTTCTGGGACAAAAAGTGGAGTGAGGTGGTTTCCGGTAGAAAGGTACGTGAGGGATAAAAAGGTCAGGTGAGGGGGTCAGGTGAGGGGTAAAAAAGGTCAGGTGAGGGATAAAAAGGTCAGGTGAGGGGTAAAAAAGGTTAGGTGTAATATTGGCGAGGGTTCTAGGACAATGGGCGTGTAAAAAAGGTGCATGAGGGATAAAAAGGTATGTACGTGAGGTGGTCCCCTATCACTGAGGTAAAAAAGGTCAAGTGTAATATGGGCGCGGGTTCTAGAGGGTGTGTAAATGAAGGTAATGTGTTGTGAGGAGGAGGATTAGGTAATAAAGGATCCTAATAAACATGTTGATCGGTTATTTGTAATAGGGATAATTAATGGGTTGATAGTGTGAGCATGCGCACGTGCGACGGGGTAAATGTGTTCGAGGGTGTGTGTGCGTGTGCGTGGGAAACTGAGCATGTATGATCGTGTTTGCATGCGCAGGTGTTAGAGGGTGAATGTGTGTACGCAGGCGCTAGTGTACAGAAGCGTGTGACTCAAGATATCTTATTGTTATTTGACAGTTTGGCAGACCCTAGTTCAACAAGTTAATGTGTTCGAGGGTGCGTGTGCGTGTGCGGTATTAAAGGTTGCGAGGTGAGCGTGTGAAACTGAACAAGTGTGCATTGTCCCTTTTGTGCATTTTTAACTGTGATATTTGGCAGTCCGGGAGACTCTACTTCAACAAGTTAAGGTATGCATTCTCCTGTAAACAAAACATTGCAAGCTGTTGTCCTTCTATTCAATGTTATACAATTCTTGTGAATTAAGACGGGGGGTATAGCATACTCATCTTCTAGCATGGCTCGTTGGGCCAATATTCAGGCGATCGCTGACCAAATTTTTGTTAGTATAAAAAATACGTGAAACTGAGTAGAGTGCGTTTGCTACATCAGCGTATCTCTACATATAATTTATATAAAGAATAAGATATAATGACTCTAGACGATTACTTCTACAAGATCAAACGACGCCATCCAAAACTCGCACTGCATTGTTGGCAAATCTTGTGGGATGCCGAGTGTTTCTCCCCCAAAAGTGCCATAACTCTCTCCAAAATACGTGGTGAGTGTTTCAGACAGCATTGTCTTTCTTATTGGAGAGGGAGAGCGAGTGAGCGAAATGTGTCTTAATTTTGTTTCTTCTTTGCAGATGCCTACAAGAAGGTGACGGAAGAGAAATTTCCCTGCATGGGTGATCCACGCGTCGAAATGATGTTTCTACTCTCAATCTTATATTTTTTTATTATTATTATTTTCTTTTAACAAAATAAATTCTAAGTAGGAATTGATCAAATAAATATAAATGAACTATAAAGATATCAACTCTGTTTCCCTTAATGGCATTCTGTGGGCTGCAGGCAAATATCAGATCAGAGAAATTCGATTGCATCGAACAAGTGTGCATTGTTCCTTTTGTGGGGTTAGCCGTGATATTTGGCAGTCCGGCAGACCCTAGCTCAACAAGTTAATGTGTTCGAGGCTGTGCGTGCGCGTGGGAATCTGAGCATGTATGATCGTGTTTGTGTGTTAGAGGGTGAATATGTGTACGCAGCCATCAGTGCACAGGAGCGTGTGACTCAAGATATCTTATTGATATTTGACAGTCCGGCAGACCCTAGCTCAACAAGTTAATGTGTTCGAGGCTGTGCGTGTGCGTGGGAATCTGAGCATGTATGATCGTGTTTGTGTGTTAGAGGGTGAATGTGTGTACGCAGGCGCTTGTGTACAGAAGCGTGTGACTCAAGATATCTTATTGCTATTTGACAGTTTGGTAGACCCTTGTTCAACAAGTTAATGTCGATCGTTATGATAAGTGTGTATCGTCAAGCATACTAATCGATACGCGTGTGCGGTATTAAAGGTTGAGAGGTGAGCATGCGTATGTGTTAGAGGGTGAATATGTGTACGCAGCCGCCAGTGCACAGGAGCGTGTGACTCAAGATATCTTATTGATATTTGACAGTGCGGGAGACCCTTGTTCAACAAGTTAATGTGTGCATTGTTCCTTTTGTGAGGTGTGTGCATTGTCCCTTTTGTGAGGTTAACCGAGTCGGTGAGTGTGAAAATGATCGTTATGACAAGTGTGTGTCCTCAAGCATACTAATTGATTGCTACCTTATCCGCGTTGATGATCAAGCATACTAATTGTGTAAACAAAACATTGTAACCTATTGTCCTTCTATTCAATGTTATACAATTATTATGAATTAAGATGGGGGGTATAGCATACTCATCTTCTAGCATGGCTCGTTGGGCCAATATTAAGGCGATCGGTGGCCAAATTTTTGTTAGTATAAAAAAGTACACGAAACTGAGTAGAGTGCGTTTGCTACATCAGCAAAAAAAATTGAAAAAAAGTGAAAACATTGTAAAAAAAAAAAATGGCTTTAAACGGAATATATACCACCAAGGCTTTAAATGAAATCGCTGCAGCCATGGAACAACAGCAGGAACAACAACAACAGCAACTACGACAACATCAACAACAACAATTACAACAAAAGCAGCAACTACAACAGCAGCAGCAACTACAACAACAGAACTACAACAACAATATCA